>VZRI01007530.1:0-173784 GCA_013397515.1 Upupa epops
TCTGAACCCATAGACTCTCCTCTCCGTCGTCCCCGATCTCAAGTTCTGTCACTTCCAGGACTTCAGCAACATACAGGGCCACTCCTCCACCCCTTCTGCCTCTCCAGTCCCCACTTCCCTACATTACCTGGAACATCACCCCCAGCTTAGTTCAGAAATCACTGCATAGGAAGATAAATACCATTTCACTTACAAAGGCTCCACAATTATTTCATTGTTTTAGTAGCTTGTCCTCCAAATACACATTTTTCTTAGCCTTTCAAAAACTCCAGTGCCAGACATAGGCATAGAGTGAAATTAACTTTGCAAACTAAGAACCATAGGTAATATAGTTGAAAAATTTGGCAGACAAGAACAGCAGTGAAGCCTCTCTCACATCACATACATTTGCTGGCTCAAAGGGCCAAAATGACAAACACAGCTGTAGTAAGATACCGCACAATTCTATACTCACAAGGAGAGCACTTCATTCATTGTTGCTTGTCTGTGGTGTAGGACAGGAAAGGAACCAGATTTTTAAATAAACGGAGCAGACAAAATGTACCCACAGTAATTTTTTAAATCAGCTTCCCCACATAAAATAGTGGAGAACTATGAAGATGTTGAAGGGAGGGACTGGAGCATCTCTGTTATGAGAAAAATCTGAGAGATCTGCATCTGTTTAGCCTAGAGAAGACAGAGAGAGTCCTGTCAATGCTTATAAATATCTAAAGGGCAGGTGTTAAGAGAATTGGGCCAGGCTCTTTTCAGTGGTGCCCAATGACAGGACAAGGTGCTATAAGCTTTACAAAATGGAACACAGGCCACTCCATCTGACCCAAAAGAAAACTTCCTTCTTTGGAGGGTAACAGAACCCAAAGTGGTTGCGTAGTCTCCTTCTCTGAAGGCATTAGAAATCTGCTTGGATGTGATCCTGTGCAACCTGCTTTAGGAAGGGGTTGGACAGGATTATCTCCAGACATTTCTTCAACTCTTACCACTCAGTGATTCTGTGACATTCTGTAATCTCGTTAGTCCTTTTGCTGACACTTCTGGAGCAGCATACCATATTATAAAAGCAGGACCAAAGCACAATAACACTGTATTCCAAATTTTCTCTATGAACTCCACTGAACCAAAAAAATGTCTTTGGCAAGACTGCTGCTTTGGTTTGGGTTTGTATAGAGGATTTTCTTTCTTTTTGTTTATTCCTCTATCACCTTTGACAAAATGTTAAGGATTGCCCTGTCACCTTCCTCAACACTTTAATAAATGTAAAGGATTACATTTCACCCACTAAAAGTCCTGATTTTCTTTTTTTTTTTTTTACTTAATCTTCTTATATACATCTTCAAGAAAGCAACATTCGGCTTCAGCAGTGCGCTGGAACAGGAGGAGTCCATTACAACATCAGTTTGCCCAACTTAACACCATCAGTTTGTCTTCCTTTATAAATCATACAGTTAAAGGAAGCCGAATGTAGGAAATCAAGAAGTCTGACAGAACAGAGAAGTCAAAATATATCAGTAGATTCATTTAGCTTTAATATTTGTCAATTTAACAGCAAACATAGAATTTCTCAGAACTTGTAGCTTTATAAATGATATGCGTTCTTAAAACCTATAATATTAAATAAGGGTGATTTAAACATGTCTAAGGAACACTTCACATGTTGCAGTCCTATTACTCACCTAACTTTTAATACTAGAAACACCAAGCTGAGATGCAGCATACATCTCAGCAGTACACTTTCCAAAATAATGTTTTGCACTGAGTACAGTAGTTGTGTGTCAGCAGATTATGGTGATAGAGGATTTTAGCTGTTGGGATTGTTTTTTCCATGTTTTGGATTTGCCAAGTACAGTAAAGACATAATGGCAAAACTTCTTCGGGTTCTGACTTTTACCATTTATTAAGGCTTCTAGAGCACTTAAGGGGTGACAATACACCAGAAAAGTGTTATTTCTTATGTTACAACCACTATTATCAGTACTTACAGTGCTGCACTTTTTCTCAAGACCCTCACCCACGATTGTGTATCTTATGTATATATGCACATGGAAGACATAAAATATATGTCAAACAAAATAAAGCAAGTTATTAGGTCAAAATAGAACCTAAATCTTAGTGGAAGTCAACAGATAAACATACTATAGGTCTAGCATAGCCTAAGTACACAGTGCATAATTCAGAGCTGAACTGAGTTTATAACATTGCAATATTTCTTAGTCAAAGAGAGGTCTGGTATCTCAAGCAATGTTCTGTCACTAACTCAGCAAAACTCATGAGAAACTTCTTTCTTACTTTTACCTTTTTTTTTTTAAAGCCAGAACGGTGATACCTCTCCCATGACAGGCACGACTGGGAAGAAAAAAATCTGGTCTGAATCTGTCTATAATTAAACATGGAAATTTATTGCTTAATTATTTATACTCAGTGCTCTTCCTACCACATTAATGCACATACCGCTTCATGTAATTCCATTATGATTGTTGGCACAGACTTTTTTCCCCTTATCATTGACTTTCCTGGGCATCCATCCTTGTGGAATATAAATTCTGCTTGCTAGTAAAATGTTAAAGGACTTTGTAAAAAAAAAAGAAAATATAATGAGAAATGAAAAGCATAATAGATTTATGATAGTATTTATTATCATTGCCAAGACTGACATTGGTGATGATAACATGTCAGTCTCCATGGAAAGTCGTAGGCTTCCAGTATTTCCTCTCAGGTTCAGTAAAATATTGGTATTTCAATTTCTCATACAAATCACTAAGAATTTTCTCATTCTAACATCTCTCCTTTAATTTTCTAACATTCTAAAATTCTTGAAGCTACTTTTTCCTTAACATTTACTCTACTTCCTAAAAAAAATTACACATCTCTGGTTACAGTACCTACAAAATGTTATCCACTAAACATTGTTACACCATTTTTGTCTCCTCAAATATTGTGTGACAGTACTACTTCAGGTTTTACCAGATATTTTAATTGAGCAGCAGTGGTGCTCCAACTCAGTCATGTTGTGCCTCGTACATTTCTGTATTTCTTCACAGCTGTTTTCTAGAGCACTGCCCATGAACACAGAAGTTGATTAGGATGACAAACACACACTGAAAACTATTTTTAATAACATAAATTACAGGATTTATGATTTTTAAAAGTATTTTTATGATGTTTTCCATTTTTAACATTTGAGATTCATGAAATAGGGTGCATTTTATGCCTATATGTCTTGCGGGACAATGCTTATTCATGCAAACTTAAGATTAATATTCTATTACATATTTCCATTACAAGAATTGAAATTGAAAGAAGATTAGAAGTACTAGGCTTTCTTTTCTGTAGTGACAAATTTCATAATAAACATGCCATGTTAAAAGAAAAAAAATGCTTAATAAATGCATCATTCACAAGGCAAACCCAGGATATGATAAATTACGGGACAATACTTAATTTCATGGCAGTGCCCAAATAGCATATTTTAGTGAAAAGCTTGTCATCATTATTAAGAACTTCCCGTCTCCCTGTGATGAAGAAACACGCTACAGACAAACACATTAATCTTTCCACACAGTACAATGTAAAACCTTAATTACAACCTCATGTTTTCACCCAGAAACACACAATATACCACAGACCTAAACCATACATATGTCAACCCCGAATATCTGTTGATGTTCTTGAGATTGTAGTTAAGGCTTTATGTTGAACTATGAGGGAGATCACAATATCAAATACAGAATGTTTCTTTCTCAGTGTAGAAACTCAGTACATTCCTTTTCTCAATTGAGAAAAGATCTCAGGAAATCCAATCCATTCTCATGGATGTGGGGCTGCAGTTTTGTACACTTCTACAGACTCCTAACACACAGAGTTTCCTGCAACACAGATAAAATCTCTAAGTTAAAGACAGAACTGAACACAGAGGTGTGGTTCGATGACAAAATTAAAAATGATAGAACCAACACAAAAGCCATCTGTGTGCTGATCCTGGGCAACATCTTGCATCAGAAATAGAATTGAGTATTTGTATTCCTCGGTTTTCTTAGTCCAATATGAGTTTGGACAAGAGCTGACTGCCTGTCAATCCAGATAAAATAAAAGAAGCTTTTTTTTGGGAAAGTGAAACCATTAAGACTAACTGAAGTATTGGAGTTAAACATTTTCATTTCTTTCTTTTAATCCACTGGCACAAGGATTGGAACTCAGCTTTGCCCAAGTCTCCCATAAACTCTGAGTGATACTTTCTGCTTCTCAGGGCATTATTGCAATAGCTGTAGGAAGTGACAGTCAACAGGTTACAGCATTTTTCTGGCAGGTGAAGGATGTGGATTCAATCATAATTGAGCAATTAAAACAAAATGAGTGTCTCTTCTCCAATACTATCAGAAGCTAAGTACTGCATTTCTTTCAGCTACAATGAGTAAAACAAAAATCCCACTTGGTTTAAAAGAAACCCAGCCCCCCCTTTTCCCATCACTGAACAAACTGACAAATAATTACATAAGCATAAATGTAGAAGCTTATTTGATTAGTAAAATGTGGTCACATACTAAAATAGATTCCTGCCTGTTGCTGAATTTGCTTGACTTCACAACTCATTTTCCATGCTGATGAAAAATTGCAGGTCATCACTCTATTTAACCTCCATCCTGTATTATTGCAATGGTATGATTAAGAATTACCCTTGAGATCACTAAGACATGTCAGTCAATGCACTTCAACATTGGAAGCAAGGATTCCCATGGGTTTATTCACAAAAGAACAACTTAATAAATGACACAATAGGCAAGATTTGAATAACAACATTTTCCAGCATAGTGCTCAATACATGTAATTGTGTATGTCTTTCATGTACAAAATCATAACAGAGAACTCAGAATCAGTACTTTATTTCTACTTGAGTAGGATACATGCAGCTTGACTTCTTTTGCCTATCATCTGTGGTCCTAATATAGCTACAAGATTTGCTACAAACACTAGAGCTTCCAAGTTTGACAGCAAATACCAGAACAGAACTGGTCATTTCTTAACTACCAAACACAGAGCAATAAAATCCTTTCTACTAGTCACATAGCTTTTAAAGACAAAACTGCAGATGATACTATGTCAAAAGCTACCGCTTCTGTTGTATGGATACATACAGGAGAAAGGCAAAACTTGCTTCTTGATTTAGTTTTCTAAAATAAGATGTTCTAAGGGGACAGTAAAAAAACGTTGTCTGCAGCACTCTGCTAAAATGCCATTACTCATCAAAATTTCTCAGTGAGAAATTTTCACAACTACTTTAGAAGAAATGTATTTCCACAAAGCAATTCAAAAAACTTATAGAGAAACTGTAAAGCAGATACTGCTTTTTTGCTACATGCTCATAACCCATAACTGTGCATTTCAGAAAAAGCTTTATTGCCAGCATCCCACAGGACATATTTAGTAGGTCAACCACTTATGAGATGAAACTATGCTATCAGGTTCTGGTCATTTTCACAGGGCTTTAGTAAGACAAAGATCAAAAGAAATGCTTGTTTCTAGTCCCCTGTAGATTTACATGAGTTCAACTGTCAATATTTCTTAATTCACAATGAAACTGGGCAGGGCACTCTTCATAAATATTTATTCAAAAGGTTAGACAAATGAATTTTAGTGGTGTGCCAAGCTTTAAACTAACAGAGAGACTATTCTTCCAGAGAAGAGATGTCAAGGTAACAACTTTGCCTTTATGTAGTAACTCTACAGGTACATCAGTACCATTTTTTAATAACTTAGAAGTTCAATAGTGATTATTTAGACTATGAACTGTGTTAGGATTCGGATTGTGTGACAGACCCAGTATTTGTATTGTTACAGGATAGACCATCAGTCTCGAATGAGCATTAAAGGTAACAAATAATTTCTTGAGCGAAAGACTGTTTTATAGAGCTGTTTATCCATTATACTAAGTCGGTTTTAGTGATTATCTTAAGTGATCCACAAAGACATGGGAATCATGCATATTCTATAGTATTTATCTACTTAAATGTTACATAAGCATCATGCATTCAATTAAATCTGTTATTATCATCTACAGTGTTATACAAGATAGTTAGTTTTCAGCTTATACTAAACTCAAAGGTGACTAATTCCTTAAGAAAAATGTCATTAATACACTCCATAGATGTGTAAATGGTATTAAAAAGGTCAAAGAGACCAAAGTCTGGCTTTCATGAGGTCTCACAGCTACAAGGCGTTTGTCTTTGTTGTTGGTGCCAGTTAAGACATGTCTGGCTTATTTGATCCCTCCAGATTAATACCAAGAAGATATCTGAACTGTGAAAAAAAAAGCACACAACAGGAAGCTTAAATGCAGCCATATGGACCATCTGATTCTTTCAATCTCTTAACAGATGAGGGCTGAAATAACTTCCTTTGCTTATTAGCTAATTAAATCATCCTAACAGTGTATAAGACAGCTACAATAAAACTGAGTTTAACCATAACCTCCAGCTATGTTCCATTAAGTCTCACATTCTAGGTCATCTAACCATACAGTACACAATGGATTGCTAAGGTATAAACAGATATTTTTCTCAACTAAAATAAAATAACCTAGTTTTAAACTAATGTGACTCACAAAATTATAAAAAAACATTCACCAAGATGAAATAATGTACATTCTACGGCATTAAAGGAAAGGCACTTGTGCCTTAGCCTCTATGAAAGTTTTTTTGTAATGATTACATGACAATACCTTTAATGTCTAAATCAAATATCTGTGTTTTTAACACAAGGGATATTTTTTAATCAGTCATGATAAAATCAAAATATATTTTTAAAAATAAGATTGTTAGGCATTACATGCATGTAGGTACATGTGCTTCTTCCAAGATCACTGCTTTGTGTGTTGGTTCCTTGGTTTCTTTATTATTATGAAATCTACTGCGCTTTTTATGATGCACAGCAAAATAACCACATTAAAAACCCTATATCTGTGATTCTAATACATATATGTATCACCAGGAAAACAATTCCTTTGTCAAATTCAGAAGAATTTTAATTAATACAATTAATAAAAGACTCTACAAAGTGTAATCTCTGAACTAGAGCAAAGCGTAAAAGTCTCCAGAATGACTGAAAGCTCCTTTGTATCTTGTTATCTGTAAATGATAACTGTACCTTTTAATTTATATTTATTTCTTCTAGATAGGAATAGCTAAAGTACATTTCCACAACATATGACTTCCATTAGAAGATGTGATGAATGACCCTCTCTCAACAGCTCAAGGAAGAGCTCATCCGTGCACATTGATGTAACATGACTACAGTAAAATTTTTCCTCACATGTCACCATCTATTATTGAATTGACATGCACTATAATTTTTCTAGGAGATACCACTCTGCCACCATAAAAGTAAAAATCTCTAGTCTGCAGTTTTTGAGGATGGTATTTGTTTTTACTGATACTTTAAACTCATTCTTCTTTAAAGTTTGAATTAATTACAATCTGTGTTTTCTTTAATCAAAGCCAAATTCTCACCATTTTAAAAGCATTTGTAAGGCAGTCAGTGTAAGGACAATGCAGTATTTACTAGCCTGTGAAACAGCTTATTTTAAAGAAGAAAACTGAATGTATTTCTGTCTTTGCAATTGAATATACTTACTGCTTAGCTTTACCTCAGCTACAAAAAGTGATAATGACTGAAACATGAAGAATCAATGCCAAATATCCTGGCCCGCTTACATTTGAACTGACTTGTCTTGACAAAATTGCCAATAAGAAACTATAGGCATATTTATTGCACGTTAATAAGTTAGAACAATGTGGATGGACCAAGAAAGTGATACTTGAAAAAGAGCAAGTCTTCTGTGATGATGCCAAAAGAAACAAGAAGAGGAGGAGAATAGGGAAGTCATATCCTATGGGTTTGGGAAAATGACTAATTGTCTTGTCATCAGCATTGTGACCTGGTCTACTAGCAATGCAAAGAAAAGTGAGTATTGCTCACAAAGAAAGCAATTACAGAGTATATAAACAAAATATAGCCTGCTCTAAGGGTCTGAGTAACAAATGAGGCAAAGTTAATAGGCTGCCCAAAGATTTGGTACCTAAGGATGATTAATGCCATGTTTGGCATTATGTATTTTCATTTCATGAATTTGAATTTCCAGATTTCTCTAATGCAACAGAACCTTCTCTCCCCATATAGTGGCCATGGTATTGTCCTCTTCAACTCCTTATCATGCAGAGTAGGATGAAGATTAATGGCTGGTGAAGCAGTAATACACTCCTTTCAATCAAGCAAGCACGGAAAAATATCTGTTACAGTCCAAGCTCACATGTTACCTTTGAAAAAACACCCACCTCAGTATATGAGTTCATTTCCACATATTTAAGCAGTGATAAGCAAAAGAAAATACTGAAAGTCTATACTGTAGGAAGAAATCCTGATTGCCAACATGTCAAAATAACTAACATTCTGAAAATTACAGAATGTTGGAACACCTAAGGTATCTGTTGTTAAAGGTTTACTGGATTGAGAGTCCTGCTGAGGCATTTTCAAATATTGTACTACAGCAGATCACATAAAATTGTTCCTCGTGTTTGTTATAGATTATACAAGACATTCTAGAGTTTCCAGAGTGGGTAGTGCTGATTATAGCAAAGAAATCAATTCCCCAGACTAAACCTGTCTTTTATCTCCAAGGTGATTTTTTTTTACCGAAACTGAAAGACATATGCTACCCTAAAACAGAAGATGATTAAGCATATATTGAACCTGGGCTACAATAACAGATATTAGCTATTTTAAATATCCATATTTTCTTTGAATTTCTTTCTGATAAAATTACAGCAAATGTGTGCTGCATATAACAATGAGGAGTCAAAGGAAGTTGTTATTTAGTGAAAAGAATTGGAGATACAAAGTGCTTTAAAAAGAAAATGTGTTTTGAGTGCACAAGGTGTGTTTACAGACCCAAATCATGTAAAAACAAGTCACACAAAATATAAACAAGTGATTACATAGAAGCATCATTTTTCTAATTTGCTAAAAATCAGAAATGAGAATGTATGTGGCCAGTGAAAAAGCTAGTCCTTTGCAAAGAGTAGTTCCTACTGCCTGTAGGCTTGTTACTCCATAACAGGAAATTATGAAGGGTTGACCAGAGCAGTCCTCCAGCTGCTGAACCTTGAGGAATTACTGCTTTTCATTAGTACTTACATAAGATTGGACTCCATCCCTACACGATCTTCATCCTAGTTTACAAATATTGCAAGATTCAGTAATCTCCAGCTCCAGCTTTTTCCAATTTTAACCTTTACAACTACCTAAGGTGCTTTCATAACACAGACCATAACATTCACTTTGGCTCAACACATTCCTGCAATTGAAAATGACCTAAAAATAAATGACCAGTTCCTACCCTTCATGGTGTGTGCATCCTTTCCACTGACAACCTATCCAAATTTCTAACCACACTCTATCTTCACTGGGATGGGATATCTGGAGATCATCTAGAAAGAAAGGATAAATCCATTGATGCTGCTGTTTGCCCTCCTTTTGAACCATCAGAATATGCAGTCCTCAGCAAACACACTGATTTTTCAGCTCACAGTTTTTTGACCCTAACCATGAACTTCATTTCAAACAACTGCACATTACCCTACTCCCTTCTGACTTTCAGCACTAGCCTTGCTTGTCACAGCACTGACGATTCTGCAAAATGGAGCTGCCTAAATTACATGTTTCTAATTGTAAGTCTGTTAAGCATTAGTAAATAACTCTAAATAACTTTGATCATTTTAACAGGAATAGAGCAGGAAGAAAATGCAAATAAATTAAAGGACAACAGTCACCTCTAGCAGAGTAGAAACCATGTTGAACTAGAGGAGGTAACATCATAACCAGATTCAGCAACAGCCAGAGCAGGCTGGCTGAATGGAGGCTAAGACATGCAAGAGAGTTAAATCAATCATGGAAAACTTACCAACTTTTTCACTCCATCCACTGAGATCACAGTACAAAACTTTAACGTAAGATTTACTGACTATTGCAATTTTGGACTAAGCTACAAACATGCCCCATTCAAGAGAAACAAAAAATGATAGTGTGGTTAAAATAAGGCATTGCTAAAAAAAAAAAAACCAGCAACCCAAAGTCAGTGTGTCCCCTTATTGAATTTCATCAGTTTTATTTAATAATATTTTGGTTCCGCTACTGTGTTGTCAACTGCTGTGCTGTCAACAAGTTGGAATTCCTTCTGGGATTAATGTATAAAGAAATACTAATAAAAACTATACTATTGCCAGAGAGAGACGCCCAGTGCTGAAATAAGCCTTCAGGAAATCAATATGAAAATTCTAAGCTGCAGTGACTTGCTGTGGATAGCATGTGAGCAGCAGGATAAAGTAAACATTATATTACTTGAACGAATTCTTGCTTCAAGATAATCTTATTAGCAATATTAGATAAAACAATGAAACAAAAATACTGCAAGTTCAATCAGCCAGTCAAGTCATTTTCTGATTAGGTTACTATTTTCATATTACTGAGGTCTCCTACCAACAGGGCAAATAGCCCCACTCTCTAGTTCAGGGTACCTTTCATTGCCAATCATTCAACATGAAGTTTAAGCAAAACTATTTGCAGTAGATTCTAACATAAACAGCAGCAGCATTAAAATTATCATAAAACACACAAAAATAAGTGAAACTGCATTTGCAATACAAAAGCACAAACTGGTTCACTGGTTGTGAGACGAGAAAGTAGTGTACATTTCATTGAGTAGGCAAACATTTTAACCCTGCTTTAACAACACTAACGCAATACAGTTATAAAGGCACTAAGATCTCTGCAGTGCTGGAGTCCAATACTGCAACAATCCCTAAGCATGAACAACTGCATTTCCATCACATCAGTTGTTTATAAAATATGGTGTTTATTCCATTCCAAGTTATCTGCAGGAGAACAGAAATGTTTCTTGTAAAATATGTTAGGAATAAAATAGTTCTGGTTTGAAGGACCATAAAATTGAGGGCTGACCAATACTTATAGTATATTTTTGAGGCCATTATCCAACGGATAAAGGCTTAGGCATTGATTGTCTCTCTAGGAAGTCTTCTGCAGTGTTTGACCACTCACTTTGTAAGAAAATGCTCCGTTAATGTCCAGTCTGAATCACCCCAGCAGTGTTGAAATATTCCCATGTGTCTTACTGCTGAATCTCATGGAGAACAGATCATAGATCATAGGGGTTGGAGGGGATATCTGGAGTCATCTAATCCACCTGCCTCTACCATAGCAGGTTTGCCTAGAGCAGATCACACAGGGTCATGTCCAGAGTCAGAGATTCCACAAAGTCTCTGGGCAGCCTGCACCAGTGTTCTGTTGCCCTCACCACAAAAAAGAAGTTTTCATTTGGGTTCCAAATGAATCCCCTTTGTTCCAATTTGTGCCCATTGCCTGTTATCCTATTGCTGAGCACCGCTGAGAAGAGCCTGGTTCCATGACACCTCAGCCTCCTCCTCTCTTGGCTAAACAAACAGAGCTCTCTCAGCCTCTCCTCATAAGAAAGATGTTCTAGCCCCTTGATGATCTTGGTGGCTCTACATTCAGGCCCCTTGATGATCTTGGCGGCTCTACATTCAGCAGCTCCCTCCCTAAAGCTGTAGAGAGCAATGAGGTTACTTCTCAGCCTTCTTTCCATTCCCCACAGCACATGCCTTCCAGTCCTTTCATCAGGTTTGCTGCTCTCCTCTGGATGTATGTGAATACCTGAACATTTTTCTTACATTGTGGGGCCCCAAAGTGCTCTCGGTACTCACACTGAAGTAGTATCAGTGCTAAACATTGTGGGATAATCACCTATTTTGACCAGCTGGTCACACTGTGTTTTACATACACCTCAGAAGATGGTTTGCCCTCTTGGCTGCCAGGGCACTCAGTTATATGATCAGACAATATCTGACGTGGAATAAGGTATGCCAGAAAAAACACGTTTTCCAAAAAAAAAAATAACCAACAAATATCTGGTAATAACTGCTCTAAAGCTGAATTTACTGTCTCCTGAAACAAAATTCACAGAACCACAGAATAAATGTGGTTGGAAAGGACCTACTAGATCACTAAGTCAGACATGGAACTGCAACAGGGCCATAGTGCTTCCGTGTAAAACCACCTCAAATTTCTCCTGAGAAAGACAAATTTTGAGGTTCACACAACACCGTCAGTATGATACCTCTTCAGAGTCAGTCATTCACACAGATACAGGTACTGCACTGTTCCTACACATCCATTCTTCTTTAGAAACTTGCATTTCCAGAACACACTTAACTCACCCTTAAGTTGCCATGCTTGCAGACTTTCCACATTGCTCATGGCACTGTCTACAGCACTTTTTTGAAACACACTGAACACACCACTTACCATTTCCCAAGCTATCCCATACATTTACACTGAACTATGTCCACTGTGACTACAGCATACATTTTTTCAAGTCCAAGCCTGCTTTCCCTTTCACTCTCCTCTCCGCTTCCTCTTTATATCTTTTGGTCCTTGGTTCGTACAAAGTTGGTACGTTCATGAGTCAAAACTAAAACACCATGTTGACAGTGTACAGAAGCATTAATGATCTAAGACCAATTGTCAAGATGAAAGCCCAAAAATATTAGGATTGTAACTTTACTAATCTAGATTGTCTTTACTAATCTAGATGCTTTCTTTCTTGAGTACCCAACCTTATATACAGCTGATGAAGACTAATATCATCTTCTGGTTACTAGAAACCTCAGGGTGAAAAATTATTACTAAACTGTGACTTCATAATCTTGAGAAAGCCATATTAAAAAAGTGACAATAGAAGTATTTTAAACCTGGACCACACGCTGACCATGAGCCAGCAATGCCCACGGCCAAGAAGGCCAATGGTCTCTTAGGGTGCAAAAAAGAAGAGCAGTTAAGAAGTCAATACTTGCCACATCATGCCTGTATGCACTGTAAAATTCCTGCACTATGAAACTAATTTAAGCATAGAACTGCAGGCTTAAAAGGTATTAAAGAATAGAGAAGGCACAAGCATACACACCTAGTTCTGTTTAATCACAAAGACTTCACACAGAGACTGGCATTACATTCCAGCATATATTTTTCTCACTTCAACTTTCCATGTTGAATTTAATTTTTTTTATTTGTTTGGTATATTGAACCTTAGCTTGGAATAAATGGATTCAAATAAACACAATGCAGTACCAGAATTGCCATAGGCACATATTTTTCTTTCAGTGGTCCTGGGAAGTGGTTTGTTAAGCTATTGTTCTCAATTAAAAACTCATGTGTTTGTTCAGTACAATATGGGTCGCTGCTTTGAGTGAAAGATTCCCTTGACATGGCAAAACCTCTAATTGTAACAAGTCAATGCCAAGTATGTTTAACCAGATGCAGCCACGGGTTTGATTAGCAGCCACTGGATTCCATGTACAATCAGATAATGATGGTTTTTGCTTCTCTGCTGAGCAAACATCCTCCGTTTTTAATTAAGTATGCATGTGTATCTATATATGTATGTACTTATATTTGTGTATGTCTAAAAACCTCTATACACATAATTATGAGCAATACAACTATTTTTAAACAATAGTTCATCTCAACTTATTTGACCTTTGACTGTTTAATCTTAGAAGGACCTGTGCAACACCAACCAAAAATAAATGGAATATTTCTTTTGGCAGATTCCATACAGATATAGAAACATGTGGTGCATGGAGATTTTTACCTCACATGTAGAAAGCAGAAAGGCTCTGGAACACATTTTTGTTTTCCCACTTGTGGGATAGCATCTATTGGATAATGATGATATTAGAACTGCAAAGACACGTGTCATTTTGGAACAGCATTCCAATACTCCTTAAATATGCCTAAGGGAAGGTGGTGAAACTTGGTGTTTATTTTATATAAGAGAGCATATTAGTTTAGTTTGCTAATATGACCTTAAGAATATTTTGTACTTCTGCTATTTGCATTTATTTTTGGTTTATTTGCATGTATATAATAAGGGCTATTAGTGGAAGTTAGGAACACAAAAATTGTATTTTTTTTGTTTGTTTAAGCCTGTATTTCTTTTATTTTATATATATATATATTACATTTTATCCTCTTCTGATCTGGTTTCTTCTGTTCAAAAGCATGGAAGTGAGATCAAAAAAAACAAGGTAAAAACTAATTGAATGTAGTGTGCAGTGAAATTCACTCTAAAACAAATGTTCAGCAATCTAAATGAAGGCTACACTGAAGAGTATTGGGGATAAATTTTCCTGCCCAATTATATGTTTCCCTCAACACTAACAATACAAAAGTGTAACTCTCTCTGTATAAAGTAGCATTGTTCTTTTACTAAGAACCATGTGTGCAAAATTAGCTGCATGAAGTACCTAAAAAGTAAAGAAACTAGCTATAAAACCACATGAGTAGTTGATATGATGGCTATCTTCTCTTATCTTGATTAAATTGAGAATTCTCTTCATTTTAGCAAGCATCATGTAAAAGACGCTGTATGTAAATGCATCAGTGTTTTGGCTTCTGCCATTCGCATTCTGAAGCAGCTGAGAAAGATATGGGACAACTACTTGCATGTACTTTCTATCTTTGGTCTTTAGACCAAAGGTGGTTCTAACACACAGCATCAGATTTTGTACTCTGTTAATATGCACACAGTGAGCATAGAAAGGGGGGAAAAACCCACTTAAGAACTCTATCTTCCAGTGCAGTATGTACAGGCTACTAAGAATGCATGCCTTTAACCACAAACAGAAAATAGCACAGGACACATTTCTAATTTTCCTCACTTAAGCACAGTGAAAGCTGATGCAGTGCAGTATTTTCAGCATGTAGTTACACTTAAAGTTGTACAGACTTTTTAAGAGTAGCAGCATCTCCTCATCATATGCATCACAACAAACTTTCATCTTCTGGATAAGCTGCTAAGACAAGGTTGAGAAGTACTCAAGGTCAATACACAATTTTAATCTTCAGCTCGATTTCTTTGTTATATTGACTTTGCAAAGTAGAAGATCTGGGATAAGAATTACACTGTGTTATATCTACATTACAGTACCAGCACTGTGTTAGACTCCCATGTCACACTACATCATAACTCCATGGATACCTACCAATTCCTCCCTGCTAGTTCAGCAATCTTGATTTGCATATCTGTGTTGAATACCACTGTCACAGTGTGATCTCAATTTCCTAATATAATGTAAATAACCCATGTTGTGAAATGTCATGTTATGCTTAATTTAGTAGCTCATAATTTTAAATATGTATAGTAGAGCCTAATAAATTATGATGATTGCAGATTTCAACTGATTCTAAAAGACACTCTCAACTTCAGTAAAAATTAAAAAGACCTGTATTAGACCCCACAGACAACTTGCAAGAACAGCGATACCCTCTTCTCTTTGTCCCTGCAACCAGAGGACTTATAGTAGCTTGGTTATTTTTTAATGTGAGTTACAGTGTTTCTAAATTATTTTCTTCAACACAGACATATTTGCTACATGCAATAAAGCTGGGGGAAAACATATCGCAGAATTACACCTCCAAAGTAAATATCAAGTTTTTAATTTTCAGCAGATTAATTAAAGAAGCTCCCCTGGAAACTGGGCAGTTGAACACAGGCTCTCAGGAGAGGAAAGCATGTACATTCTGACTTCCTTATTCCCAGCTTTGTGTTCCTTTGTCTAAAACTAAAGAATGGGCAAAACCAATTAATACCCTGAGAAAAATAAGATATTTTTAACCCAGCACTCTTTCAAGAATTCTGCTAATTGTGGAGAGCTGGTGAAAAACACTAACTGACATTACAGAGCAGCTCATCCTTCGGCATCACTGGCTATATCCCTTAAAGACAGTTCTTGTAAAGCAGCACTGGATGCCAGTGGAACCCTGAGCAAATGCTTCTGCCTGGGAAAGGAAATAGCCTTACACTATACCCTGAGGATAAAGCAACTTTGGCTTTGTTTTACCATGTATATGTCTGTGTAAGAGGATTCCACAGTCAACAGACCTCCACTGAGAAAGTCCTACCACCAGATGTTTAAATCAAGGAATTGTTAGTGCACCAGCTGATCTCAATTGCTAGTGGTGGTAGTGGAGGCACTTTTGGCTCCCTTCTTTGAATTGGGCTGTTGTCTCTCTAGGTGGGGCTGTCATTTTAATAATAATAGATCATTGTGCTTCCCAGTAGGAGGCCCACTGTCATGGTCCAGAGTAGGATGGGGAGAATTAAGCTCCTGTTTAATATTTTGTTGTTATGTCATATCTTACAAATAGCATTGTTTTACTCTTGGAGTCCATGGAGAGATCTCGTGCCTATAACTTATTTGGAAGAAACAGAATTTTCAGATTTGCTTACAAAGGAGAGTTAGCTTATAAGCACATGCACACAAAGCAAAGAATTTAGGAGCACTGCCAGAGATCTGACATATTACACACAAAAAAAAGAAAATCATAGTACAGTGTATGTGTGGTCGACTGAATTGAGTAAAAGTCTGGTAGTCAGGAACAACTCTATTCCTCCCTACTTAGGTATATTCTGAGTGTTAAATACAATTTCAAATATAAATACTTCTAACTCGAGCATCATAGACACATTTGCATTCCCAAACCCCAGGTGAATTTCTGGGGAAAATGCACAGGCAGCAAAGCAGGAAATGTATAACCTGAAGAGGTGTGAAATTAATGAATTGCCCCATTGTCATCTTGAAAAAAACATCAGTAAAGCGTCTCATTTACATGTAGTTTCATATCTCCTTCTATTTGTAGAGTAAAAAATGCAGAAACTCTACCCAGTCAGAATGCTTCAAGAATGCATCCCTTATTGATCATGCAAGCATTATCAAACACTATCCTATAATTTAGTAGGGGGTATTGCCTCAGATTCAATGCTGTTGGTACCCACAGATTAGTATTTGTAAATATGACCTGCAAAACACAGCATCTTCAAGTGACTGTAACATTAAAATACATTCAGGTATTGTGCCTCTAACCTGTTTACTCATATTTACAACTCCAAGATAGTATTGGAGCTGTCAGGGAACTTGTTCATTGCAGGTATCATACATAATGCTTTTACAGCTGGAGTGGAATCATAGAAGGTCTTAGGTTTGAATTACTCTAGCGCTCATCTACTACAACCTCCCTGCCATGGGCAGGGACCCCTTTCATTTACACTAGGTTGCTCAAGGTCTTATCCAACCTCTTTGAACACCTCCAGGGAGGAGGCATCCACAGCCTGTCTGGGCAATCTGTTACAGGGAGGGGGATAAAAAGAAGGAAAAGCATTCAAATTTGAACAATGGTGTAACAGTCAGATAACCCAGAAATACTGGAGAAAGACTATACTCCACAGGAGTAAACCCATTACAACAGGGGAAAGAGTTGGGTATAAATTTCCTCACACTAAATGCATATTCAACTGTTTTTACAGTTTTGCTTTTTGGATATTTTGCATGGAACAATCTTTGCCCCAACTAGTAAAAAGCTGGACTAGACACAGGGTCCCAAAAGATGACTACAAGTAGCTTTGAGACAATGGCTATACAGTAGGCAATACATCCAAACAGAAGGTCAAAGAGAAGATAAATTGTAAGAGAGTGCTTGAAACAAGCTCCTAGGTTGCACTAAACAATTTGAGAAGGAAGACAGAAGGAATAACGTTGTTTACACCCTCTGGTTTTTCGGTGCTCGATTCCTGAATGCTTTACAGCACTGAACCAACTTTATCAGTTTAAGTTATCACTACCATCGAACAACAACCAGTGCACCTCTTGGCCAGTGATCTCTCCTTTGCAGAAGTCCATCTCACTTTTTTGTCCTGGATTTTCCACAACTAAATAAAATAGACTCTTTCCATGTCCAAACTTTTTCCCCCCAGTTTGTTCTACTCTGTCTTGTGATTTTCAACTTCTGAAAAAGGGGGTTTTTTCCACTTCAGATTTGAAGTTTTGTTTATCCTTCAACACTACAGACACAATTTACTTTTCATGTATTATCAGGAAAGTTAATTCTTGGATCAATTTACTTCGGCCCTGGTTGTGCAAAGCAGGACAACTTGCTACCAAACAACTAATAGGTTAAACCCTACACCACATACAATCCACGAGCAATGCTAATTGATAATTACACCACATGATAATTCTTTTCTACTGTATAAAAGAAATCAAACACTAATACATTTTTCACTATTAAAATCCTCAAATATTTTGCTTGACAATCTAATCCATGATAAACTCTTGCTTTTAAAGATGCTAACTACTAACTTCCTACCATCCCCCACCGCTTGCCATAATAACTCAGTCTACACATTCTTGCCAACAACTTTTCTTAAAAGGTAGAAAAAGATACAGAGCCATAGGAAATGCTTCTCTGAAGTTTCATTAATGAGGAAGTAGATCTTAAGGCTCTCACTGCTATTGAGCTCATTTGTATTTTTTATGAGCTGATGTACTAGTGGGTAGAAAAGACACAGACTCTCTACTGGCAGATTAACCAGCCCTTTAAGGGTGCCTGCTACAAATTTTGGTTATTCATCTGCACATCTGTGTATGTCCAACTGTGTCATGACTATTGCTCCTTGTAGCTCACTTCATTTAACCAGAAGCTTTTCACTACTGAAATCTGTCAGCATAGTTTGCTCTCTTACAAGATCTAAACTCTAGTCATAAACTATTTGAGGATCAGATCTCTCATTTCTATTAGTGAGAATAAAATGATATCTGATACTAAAAATTTGAATGCAATAATTATGGACCACAGGTTTATTGCCCATGGTACTGACATGATTGTTTCTGACAGCAATTACTATCTCTATTATTTTCCTCAAGAAAAAAAAATTAATCAGTTGTGACATATTCTGGGTCTTATTTTAGTTACTATTAATATATTTTTGATGTCTCAACAGATTCTATATAAGATCATCCCTTCTTGAAAAGATTGTTCTTCCTAGTGCCTCTACTTGATTCAATAGTCATGGACTGTGTGACAATATTTTCCTGAAGGTAAAGAAAATAAATGAACTGACTTCATTATTTGTCTTTCTGCTACTTCATACACAGATTGCTGTGTGATACTTTATTGATCAGAAGAATGTTGTCCGTGTACCTGTATTGCATAAGGAATATTAAGAAGGCACCTGCAAGTGAATATTTGCCCTATCTGGTTGAATCTCTGTGGCCTTTAAATTGAGAGTTAATACCACTAAACTGAAATTTAATACAGAAACTCCATAAAATATTGTATTGACAAGCTCCTAGAATTTTTAATCAAAAAGCATCATTAAAAGTGAAAGATTAAATATTAATCTTTTAAATTACCCCTGAAACAGGAGACAAAACAGAACAAGCTCCTAATATTTACCACCAAGTATACCAGTTAACATGATTCACAACTGCAACCACCTCATAATGTTTATATACACATGACTAACTTTCAGACACCAAAATTTGAAATTTGCAATTACAAATATCAGCCCCAGTTAAAACACCTATGCATTGCTAGGCATCCATGAAATTACAAAAACAACTACAACCTTTAAAGTTCTTCTCTTTTTGACTATCAGTATAAAGTTTTATGATAACATTGCCAAGTCTAGGTCTCTGCAAACAGAACAATTGTATATACTATATGAGACATTTCCTCCTGGAAAAAGAGAACAAGAAGAAAATTTTTAGGTTTCCTTGTAAAAGAATGAGTACTAATGAAAAGGAAGAGAAACTACTTTGATTACTCATAAGGTAGCTATAATTTTTATTTTAAAGACAAAAAGCTAATAACTGGGAAAAATAAAGGACAGAAGTAGGACACATATTGAAAGAAATACCTTGAATCACCAAGTCTGGCTGACTGGAAAATGAGGAAAGGGTAAAATTAAACCACAAATTAATTCTTAAGGCAAAATTAAACCACAAATTAATTCTTAAGGCATAAAATTGACAAAGGCCTATCCCTTTGTATATGCCAAAAATGAGTGATTTCATGTGTAAGTCACACAAAATAGCCCAATCACTACTTGACAAAAAGACCCAGTAAAAGTATTGGATTTTTTTCTTTGAAAGGGCATCCAAATCTTTGGCTGACACAGACATTACAGCAAAAGTATTATCAAAATAAGAAAATAATATACATATGTGAAGATGTTGGACCAAGCTTTCTGCTGTATGGCTCCAACAGTACAATACTCCTGTAAATAGGACATACAGTGCCTAAGCACTTCAAACAATACCACTGCTCAAAGGATTTTTTCATACCAATCATTCATCTCTATGCTCAAGTGATTTTATTGCCCATTTATTTTGGCTTGGCCTTGGTTTAATGCTTTTTTTTTTTTAACTTGCNTTAATGCTTTTTTTTTTAACTTGTTCAAATTCTGTAACTCTGGCCTGAATCAAATCATGTGACCAGATCTATCACTTTGCAGTTGCAGAATAAACATCTGGAATTATTCTAAGTAAGTCTCAACTGGCATAATCTGTCACAGGGACCTTAACATTATGCAATTCAGAGAACATTCTGGAGGCACACAGGAATTGTTCTGGCTACCTCATGTTTTATTGGTCACAGTTGCTACAAGATCTGTCTTAAATCCTGACAAGATGCTCAACTCGTGACAACCCAAGACACATTTGAGGCAGTACCTCACTAAAAGTACCTTCAGAACTAATTAGCAAGAGTAATCTTCAACTTAAGAGACAGCCATATGTCAATACAATTTTATAATTAATTTCCCGATATTGGAATTCTCCTCTTACAAGCATTTCTAAATTTCTAAATTTCCTCTTACATCCATTTCTAAAATATGACAAACATGAAAACAAGATAGTAAGGCTGCCTAAAAGGAAAAATAAACATGAGTTTCAGGCAATTAAGGATGTAATTAATTTAGGATGTATTTAGTTTCAAAAAATAAAATAGAAATGGAATTTACACTATAGCCCTGGCCTTTACTGACTTTTTTGTGTTCTTATTATCACACTTTACAAACTAAAGTAGTGACACTATGCCTTTCTCTAGGGTATTGCTTTGACATAGGATAGGAACTGTCCTGCCACCACATATTCAAAAAGATTGAAAATATTCAGAGTGACCAAACAAAACCACTTGTGATACATGTAATGGACATATCTTGGCAGACTGCTTTCACTTTTAAACTTAGAGAGTAAAGTAGGTTTAGTTACAACAGCTTTAGTTCATAAAACAAACCACAATGACTAAATGAAGCTAGTACAAAGGTAAAAGACAGCACATATTTCTTTTAAAGGAAAAGTCGGTAATACTGATGCAAGTGAACATTTAGACTTTTAATAAAGGAATTTAATTTTAGGTTAATAATATGTGGTCCAAAGATATTAAGAGTTCACAGCTTCTTACATTCTATCTGTATTTATCTATAATATATATATAATTATCTAAATTATATCTAATTATATATGTAGATATATAAATGTTATTTAAAGGTTGCTCTTTTCCAAAAATAAAGAGCCTTTCAGCTTTAAAATTTGTATTGTTAAAGATCTCAAAAACCCCCAAACTTCTGCTGTCAAAGCCTGAGCCAATTTTAACTCCTCACATGCTGTTTGTGAACTACATGCATTTTGTCAAACTTTATCCTCATAAAACAGAATAAGTGGAAAGAACTGTAGTGAAAGCCATATAGAAAAAAGTATAGAATAAATGCTGTTAATCTGCTAAAGAAGAAAAAGGAAATTAGGAGTACACTGGCTGCTAGGAGAAGTACAGTCATATATTTTAAGTAGCATTTTTCTTATTTGCAAACACACATTGAAACAGCACACTGTTTGTATTCTATCATTTTAGGAACAAAAATACACTTGCTGGAGTATGGGTTTTGACAGTTAAATCCACAATATAATTAAAAGGTAGCACAAGAAAGACTATTATCTCCAATAAAATGTGAGCTTGTGAAGTTATTACCTGCTTTAAGCAGGGTTATTATACCTTTCTTTAGAGTTACAAATCACTTTTTAAGCTAGCAGATTATATTTGTTCAGCACGTTTGAACAAATTAGTCACAGATTCTTTCATATTGGTGCCTACCTTCCTGCTCTGACTTTNGCCTTTCTCTAGGGTATTGCTTTGACACAGGATAGGAACTGTCCTGCCACCACATATTCAAAAAGATTGAAAATATTCAGAGTGACCAAACAAAACCACTTGTGATACATTTAATGGACATATCTTGGCAGACTGCTTTCACTTTTAAACTTAGAGAGTAAAGTAGGTTTAGTTACAACAGCTTTAGTTCATAAAACAAACCACAATGACTAAATGAAGCTAGTACAAAGGTAAAAGACAGCACATATTTCTTTTAAAGGAAAAGTCGGTAATACTGATGCAAGTGAACATTTAGACTTTTAATAAAGGAATTTAATTTTAGGTTAATAATATGTGGTCCAAAGATATTAAGAGTTCACAGCTTCTTACATTCTATCTGTATTTATCTATAATATATATATAATTATCTAAATTATATCTAATTATATATGTAGATATATAAATGTTATTTAAAGGTTGCTCTTTTCCAAAAATAAAGAGCCTTTCAGCTTTAANTGAAACAGCACATTGTTTGTATTCTATCATTTTAGGAACAAAAATACACTTGCTGGAGTATGGGTTTTGACAGTTAAATCCACAATATAATTAAAAGGTAGCACAAGAAAGACTATTATCTCCAATAAAATGTGAGCTTGTGAAGTTATTACCTGCTTTAAGCAGGGTTATTATACCTTTCTTTAGAGTTACAAATCACTTTTTAAGCTAGCAGATTATATTTGTTCAGCACGTTTGAACAAATTAGTCACAGATTCTTTCATATTGGTGCCTACCTTCCTGCTCTGACTTTCCACAGCACCACTGAACCATTTGAATAGTACTGACATCATCATTTATTTTGTTCAGCAAAATTTGACCCTCCACTACACATTCACGTTACATTGGGGTTCTTAAATGCCCACATCAACAGTTAATGATAGACAGTTAACATGCACACTTCCCCAAAACATGCCAAAATGTTCAATGTGGTCCATCAGACTCCTAAGCAACTCAGTAACAGCTCAAAAA
This sequence comes from Upupa epops, assembly GCA_013397515.1. Classification (NCBI taxonomy): domain Eukaryota; kingdom Metazoa; phylum Chordata; class Aves; order Bucerotiformes; family Upupidae; genus Upupa; species Upupa epops. The sequence goes on from VZRI01007530.1 coordinate 23,092, forward strand.
ATATTCTTAACTTTCTATCCCCAGACCTTCCTTCCTCAAAGGAATAAGCACTGTGAAAAAGCAACTATAGTTCTATTTACATTTAATAAAATAAACCACAAAAAAATCCCAACACACCAGCCCCCCATGGTTCCCCTGGGATGTACTTTTGTAGCAGTGGGAATCAGCACGCATTGCTTTATAGCAGAACGTTCTGCATGCTTAGCTTTTTAGTATATAAAATCACTTCATCAATGCAACTATTTCTTTTTTTTCCTGTTTTTTCCCCCAAAGTAACTCTAAACTACTTTAAAACACCTTCATTACAGAAATGATTCAACCAGCACTGCTGCAAACCATGGAAATGTAAAAGCTGTTAAAAATGTATTAAATGCTGTCCATGCCACAAGGGTACTAGTGTAAAATGACCTTAAGTTTAAAGGCTCCCTATGAAGGCAGAACAGTAATCTGCTCTGCTTCTCCTAATGAATAACAAATGGGCCTTCACAATTCATTTAGTTCAGTACAAGCTGCCATTACAACCCATTTTGTTTTTTTAACTTTGTGGTAATGTATCATCTTGCCTGACTCTATGTCATCTTCTTGAAGGTCAGTGAAGGTATGTAACTCCGCATTTAATAATGAAGAAAAGGAAGAAGGAAAAAGAGATATGACAAATTTGACAAAGCACCGACCAGTCCCTTCCGATCTACTGTATTGCACGGTGAGGCTCATACTTCCTACGCAAATATGTTTCCTGAATTGTAAAGACAGTCAGAAGAATCACTGAATCATTTGAAATAATCCTGTTTTTTGATTAATAACTGAAATACAACACTGTCTGGGAAATAATTCTTTGAGTTTCTATTTATTTACTCTTGCTTTTTGTTATGCCCTGAAATACAATTTCAATCTGAACATTCAAAAAGGAATGAAAAGACCACAAATATTTATCTATATTTCACAGGTATTTAGAAGCATGCATTATGTTGCTACGGACAATTAGCCTTTTATCCAATTTTAGTTGGTAGTTTAACTCACTCAGCCTAAGGTTTTAATTATCCCCTCAGTCTGCATGCTTAGGCCTCAATTCATGCAGCTGGAAATCTGCCTCAGTGATGTTATAACCTTGTTAATGTAACAAAAGAGGAGTTTACTTAAAACTGTACTGACTATGGACTTAAGCCAAATTTACTTGAAAGAGGAAAGAGACTGTCAAAAATCCTACAATAAACACAGAAATGCAGTTCTTTCATAACCTTCACCTTAATTCATATAGACAAGCAATTTACATGTAAGTGGATTCATATGGCCTGTGAGGGGCCTCCTCTCCAGAGCTGGACTATTCTTTGTACCCTATCCCCTTCTTTAACAAAAAAGCTCCAACAGCTCACTTTACAGAATGGTAGAGTATCTGCAATCTTTTTTAATCACAATAAAACGTAATTAAGATAAACATTTATAAAGCTAGTCAGTACCAATAAAGGCAGCACAATTTCACAAAGCCAATTTCAAGTTAAGTTCAGCTAGTCCTTTGTCAAATACATATTTTAAATTCAATAAGGGTTTTATTTGAAGAGTCTAAAGTTGCACTTCTAATGAGGTAATAGTTACATTAGCCTTAAGTGGAAGCTGCTTGTCATATACTGATATCCCTCGTTTCTTTAGAGGCCAAATTACAGTAGGGATTTCATAAGTTCATCTGTTAACTAGATTCATTTTTAGGCTCAATACTAATAAAAAAATACATTATAGACTAAACAAAATATCATAGTATTGAAATGTTCAAGAGAGATCTTTCTAATAGGGAAAAAAATATAAATTATCTTTCTTAATACAATTGTGAAAATACTATAGGTAATTTTCATCTTGGTTGGATCCTTGTAGAATACTTTTTAAGAGGGAATCTGATGGGAGAGACAGTAGCAAGTTAATGTGTGGTGCGTAGCCACAAAACCCATTTTCATTTCACCAGTTTTCTTTCAGTTGTTGGCAAGGAGGCCAATGGGCACCCAAAATATAATCGGAAAGCAGTCAAGTTCATTTAATGCATGCTGAACATTTAAGTCCAAACACCAGATCCTGCTTTAAAATCCAGTGAAGAATAGCTTCCTTCTTATTTTCCCTACAGGTGACACATAAAAACCAAAAGGAGTTTCTCAAGATAAACACACAAGACCTTGATGAGTTTTGTATGTCACACAAGGTGAATCTTGATAGTCAAGACCTAGCTGACAAAATAACTCGTAAATTACAAAACACAGTAAAATCCCAAAAAAAAGTGATGGCAAACATGTAATGTTTTAAAGCTTAGCAGTTTTCAAAGTTTAGGGCATTCTTCCCATTGACTGCATCACCCCTTCCTAATCGGTCTTTATGACACTGCTCCTTGCAGACAGATGAAGTCCCCTTGCTGACTGATACAATAAGTTCCAACCATTGACATTTTCTTCACAGCACCTACCTCTATTGCCTACCCATAAAGAAATCTCAAGGAGGATTAAAAACAAAGGAAGGATCAGTAAATGTAATGACTGTCAGTGTTAGGCCAATCTATTTTTCCTCTCACCTAGAGGATGAGAACAATGCAATTTAGTCTTCAAAGAATTCACAATGAGTATGTTGGGAAGTAAAAAAGAATCCCTAGTAACTTTTTCAGTAGTGCAGTGATACTCAGAGGCTTGTGTGGCCTAATTTTGGTCAGAGTTAAATGCAACGAAGATAAACTACAAGTTTGAGGCAGTAGTGGTTAGAAACTGGGAAGAATTCAACCACAAAAAAAAAGGTATTTTGACATTTCTAATCTAAGACAGTAAATCACAGTTCCTCCCTTAGTATCTCCACATTTACAAAGCTAAAACTAAATGTTTTTTTGAGGAATTCACCATCCAATACAAGGGAAAAAATTACAACAAGTTTTTCACTTGCATCTTCCAATATCTCTCTTAAATACTAAAATGAAACATAAGCCAAGTACTCATACTAGGATTTCACCAGCTTCTCCATAAATGCAGCATTTCTGTTTACCAAAAATTTTAAAAAGATTTCCACTAAAAATATTTTCCTGAACTTTGTGTTGTCACCAAGCTTTTGGTTCACTTTGAAAAGTTTATCTATTCAGTTGAAGCCACTTCACCCTAAGGAAGCAAGCCAAGGTGTCCTTTTAAGGTGATGTTTATCCTGAACACAACAGCTTGACTAAGATGCAGCACAGACTTAAGCACCTTCCAAGATACCCTGGTCTGCACAACAGCACTCACATAGCCACATAGTGTGTTTGTGGACAACCAGAAAGCTGAGATGAGCTTATCCTAATTTCCAGTCATCACATAAATCATAAACTGTCAGCATCTAATAAACTGCAGCACATCATTTGGCACAGAGGTGGTGCTCATTAGAAGTTCAGTGCTGTAGCACATTTTCCTACCCTCCTCAAAAGACAGAAAGTCTTTGACTAGTTTAAAGATAGACGTCCAATGACAAAATGACACTGAATTCTTACAGGTGCCCTTATATCAGTTAGATAAAAGAATAAACATTGCTGCCCTTTACAGACAGAAAGGCTGTTACTTGAGTTTACACCTTACAAAGTATGAGATAATGTACGTTACAGAACATTAATTAACAATCTGGAGCACGAGGGAGCAACAACTGAAGCTCATCTAGCACCTTATTAGAGATGAAAGAACCCAATCAGAGGACACAAAGTAATAAGAATTCAGATGCATTTTTCCACAGAACACTGAGAATTACTTATTTTGCTGGGAGCGTGGAGAGGCAGCAGATTAACTTCACAGCACCTAAGGAGAATGCAGACAAATATTTCTTATGCTGCTAAGAAAGCCTTCCTTCCTTTGCTCCTGACTGTTTTCTCATGCCTTTCTAAGACATTCTCTTTTTAATAGAAAACTTCATTATGTACAACTCTAAGCAATATTTAATGTTTTATACAATAGTAAATAATAAGCTGGTAATACATAGCTTAAATCACTCTTTTACATTTTCTTGGTTCTCCATTTTCAAAGATCTGAGTTTACATTAAGTTCAGCATTATCCCATGGGACAGACACTCAGTTCATCATTCCTACCATTGAATTGCATGTCCTGGGTCTCAAGTATGCAAGATTTGCTACTGGAAAAAGGAAAAACCCCTGACCCATCATATTTTGAGGTCTAAAATGCAGAAACATCTGCTAGAATCATATTTAATTGGCTGAAGTTAGGAATATGGAGCCTGCAGTTGATCAGTGCTGCCCTAAGTGTCACAGAGGCTAATGGGAATTACACTAAGAGGGTTTCAGTAGACAAGTGCATAATTCAGTCAGCTTAAAAAAAAAATTTATTCCTTTTTTTTCCCTTTTCTTCTTTTCAGCCTCCTACTCCTTCCTTTCTGTCTTTTGAGACACTTGCTCTTTTGAGTATATTCTCATGCTGGCTGAACTTCAAAACAAATGCCATCCTATTTCACAAGTTCTATTATTACTAAATTTTTAGCTAATAAGATCACTTTTAAGGCAGTTTTAAAACAAACCATATATGACTTTGTTAAGATCAGTAATGACAGAGTTTAGTTCTGTAAAAATGATGTTGTTGCTTTAGCACACAAGTGTTTACTTTAAAAAATTAAGATTGCTAAACTTGCCAGTTACCTAACTTTACATGGAAACAGCAAGCTTCCTCAGAAAAGAGAAGCATGCTTCAAACCTTACCTTTCTGTAGGAAGAGTTCTTACTGGATTTTCATTCCTCAGATTTGTACTGCAGTCTTTCTTTTACCATTGTCCATGTTTCATCGAATACTAACTCCTAGTCCCTTCTCACTTTTATATTCTATCCTTCTCATCGCTATCCCTTGTCCATGCTCGATACTATTCTACCTCACATGAATTTAGGATGTTACTAGGATGTTACGAATCAAAATACATCATAGATTAATGTGGTGTGATTTTAATCCCTAATACATCTGTAAAAAAACAAAAACAAACACAAAAGCATTTTCGTTTCAAGAGGTTTTGGGTTGGGGTTTTTTTTTTAAAGAAAAAAAAAAAAGAGGCAAGTGTAATGACTTTCAATTGCAACTGCTCCTTCAAATTCTCATTGGCATTACAAAAGACTAGAATACTTTACATCTCAAAGTCCTCCAAGAAGCTTGGACACTTGTAAACCTGAAGGACTGTTAATCCTTTAAGTGATTTAATCACTGGAGAATGTCAGGTAATGACAATAGCTCACTCTTATAAGGTGTACTTGGAAACAATTGTTTTGTCACTTGTATCTTCTAATAAATTCTCCTATGCACCAAAAGGCAGTAGAAGGTACAAAAGTTTATTCAAACTACATCCTTTAATCTTTCTATAGTGTTAGTTCGCTTAATATAAGAGGTTCGCAAAAAAAAGTCATCATCTGCCCATTAACTACATGTACATCAGTGTAAGCAAGGAGTGTGGGAGGAAAGAGCTGATAATTCAGTGAGAAAAATAAATTTTAGCAACATTGTTCAAAAGCAACAACAACAGGCCTCTTATCCATGGATTTGTCTGACATCTTTTTGAACCAACTGATGCCACCCTGCCCTCTGTGGAAGCAAGTTCCAGAGTTCCCAACCATCTAATCCATAAAGCAGCACTTCTCTCTCAAATCAATCACTGATTAACTTCAGCAAGTGCCTGATATTTCTCATGCTGGGGGATCTGGCAAACAACAGTTCTACATTCAGTTTATGTCTTCCTTTGAGATTCTGCAAACTTCAAACATCTTCGCCCTGCCTTTCCCCTCCCCAGAGTGAAGTGTCTTTAAGTCTCCCTCATAAAGCAGCTGCAGGATTCCCTTGATCTCTCTACCGTTCAGGTTCTGGGGAAAGCTCTCAAGGAATAAAACCCCTAAGAACTATTGTGGAATTTCCAATATAAAATGTTTGCTGGAGCGTTGATTGTTATTCTTCTACCAAGGCAAAATACCTGAATGGGTAAAGAATGACAGCAAAACCGGAAAGAAAAGTGTGCTACTAGGATACAGAGAGGCAACAACCATCAAAATCTGCTTCTGCCTGGCAGATGCCTCAAATGATACAGATCCTAGGAACCTGGAATATTTTTACAGCTAAAGAATCAAAAACTTAAACTTCTATAGTTTCTTGAGAGCATTACTCATGGAAATGCATGATAACTAAGCCACAATACTTGATATAAGAAAAAAAAGCTGGTCAAACACCAGACTTTTTCTAGATCCAAAAAGCATGTTTATTCATTATAACCAATATATGTGGTCTGGAAAACATTTGAATACATTTGAACTCTTTCTGGCTTGCCTTCAGACAGTGCTTCTGTGTATAAGAAGCACTACTGCTATTCTGTAAGTTTGGATTGGATTCCTGGGAAGGAAATGCTGACAATGCTGTCACTGCAATGTTACACCATCTAAAGGGGAAAGGAAACACAGAAGCAGCTTCAGTTTATTTTGAAAGGATACCCATAAAAAGCAAGCAACATAAAGCTTCTCATACCACATTTCTAAGAAACCCTAAATTGATGTTACTAACCTTCAATAGCAAGCAACGTTGTAATTTGCAAGTAATTTTGACTGCCAGGAGCAAAATTAAGAAATGGAACGCTCTCTTTCTATGCTGATGAAATTTTAAACATCACAAATCTTAGAAAATAAAACCAGAATATCCCAACATTTAGTCTGGACACATAAGGCCCTCATATAGTGACACTCATATGTCTTTAAATAAGAGAAGCACTTTGCCAAATAAACAGTTGAACGCATTCTATTCTCACAGAGAGAAACATTTTATTGCTTTGTGCCCCTTCGCTGTTTACAAAAGAAAAACATCTCTTCATTTTCGTCAAGAAAGCTTCTGTTCCAGAGAACAAAGCTTTCATTTGGGGGTCTGTAATCTTTATGGTGTTTGCAAGTTGGTGTCAAAAATGTTGGTCAAGGCATGCTGTGTTACAGGTCTGTGGGGCAAAACCAGTCACAAGAGACTTTCCACCCAAGTTAGAAGGAGACCACATTACAATTCTAACTACTTCCTATGGAAGTCACAGTTGTATCAACATCCTGCTGTTTTGTTTGTATTTAACTTGGGATATGACTCTCTACACTCTCAGCATGAATCCTACAATTAAATGCAAGGTTACTAAAAAGCAGTCTAGTGTTGTGCATTCAAAATGGCACCATTTTTGAGGCAGTCACTTGCTATCCATTCACTAGATATGTGCATATAATATACATTTCCATAGATGAAACAAGTCAAAATAATCCATCTAATTTTAAATAAACTGCTTTCACCAAATTATCATTTCTCCACAGCTATTTATACACTATCATGTAACCAGTTAAGATATGTTAAAGAATTCATGTTAGAGAAATAATCATACTATCTTTTTCAAAATATAGGCTGTACCAGAATTGAAAAACTAGAAAAAATGAACTTACTCTCAAAAAATACTTTTATTAATAGTTGAAAAAAAAATCTGATTGGTGTATTTACTTAAAGTTCATTTTTAAAAGTACCCTTTAATGCCATTTATCCATTACTGACTATTTACCCTAGAACTATCCCCAAGGCAGGTGCTGGCCCTTTTTAGAATATACCAGCATTTTAAAAATAGGTTCATAAAACAAACACTTTTGCATACACCTTTCAGTTAAACACCTCTGTTTCCAGCATAAGAAAGAAAAAGTTTTCTACCTTCTTGCTTTTCTTTCTGAAAAGCAGGCAGAAGAAAGCCCTACTTTACTAACACAGAAAACAGCCAATGTCTACAGGGAAGCTATCAATGTTAAGTGGTCTTAAAGTAACTTCCAAGAAATCTCAAAGGATGGTTCCAACCTTAAATCACACTGCCAGTTTTTCCTACCTTGCCATATTGCTTTCCTCATCCTAGCTGTTGTAAGAACTCCAAAATAAGGAAATGAACTTCACGACTATGTGCAAGTAGAGTCACTACCATTTCATCAAGGATTTTCCTGTCAATGAGTGTCACGCTTCTGGCCTGTGTACACACTGAACAGGTGAACTGCACACACAATTACTGTGAAATGTTCCAGATGCATTGGATTTACTACTCACATGGAGATTTCAGAAGTGCCTCTGACCATAGCTGTACCCACAGCAACGAGGAAGAAACCACTGTCCTGTGGGTGACAGAACCTCTCAGGTTGGAGTAATTAGCACATAAGTATAGGAAAACATGTTGAGTTCCTCTCACTTTCCCTCCCAAAATGCCAGTCTGAGATGGTGACAGATGGAAATAGTAAGGCTGGGATATAAGCTATTTGTCCAGCTGGAAACATGTCTAGATTCTCTGGACATCCAACAAGCCCTTGTCACTGCTGTAGCTCCTGCTGAGCTGCTACACAGACATGAAATCCACAACTACTGCTCCAGTAAAATTTATAGATGGAAAAAATGGGTATGTCTGCAGAAAACCAGATGAACAGTAAACTTTCCCATATTTCTGCCACTAGTACTTCATAAAGCATTTTGACTTCTCTACAAACTCTGCGTGACTATGATTCTAGTTTTAATCTTACACAGTCTTCCCCTTAGGCTGTGATCCCTGACTTCCAGAATCCATTCAAAGACTGCAATATCCACTTAAGCTATTTGTGTACTTGTCCATGCCTGAATTTCCTGTGCTAAATGGAAGGAGGAGACCAGTCAGACCAGGTGATTGACAGACAAGACACATTGTCTTCCCTGCAACAAACCATGCATTCTGCTTATTCTGTGAAGCTGCTCACACTCAGTTTATTGAAGCAAGCAGATTCCAACTAAAGTCTTGCAGCTGAGACAAGCATGTAATGCAAGTGCCTCTCCTTATTTAGCAGAGCATCTCAAACACTAACCCAGCAGGTAAAAGTGCACTTCTTCGCACTTCCGCAAAGTGGCAGATGGTAATACTGCTTAATGGAAAAAAATCCCACATTTTATCCCTTTCCTCCCACAAATATTTCATCCTTGAATATACACAGGTGCCAGTAAATGAATAAAGTTAAACATACTGAAAAACAGAGATAACCAATATTCATTTATTATTTTCTGTGGAAAAAAAGGTGGATATTTAATTTTTTACTGTCACAGTAAAAAACTTTTCTGTTTTTATTAATGAAAGAAAGTTCTAATAGCTGGTTATTTTATTAGATCTTTAATGCTTTGTTACTGAAGAAATCCAGTTTATCCCACATTGGGGACAATACATATTCTTCTGGATATTTGTAGTGAATTTTAAGGCAAAATCACTTTCAACAAAACTGATTTAGCAATACTAATTCTAGCAAATTCTAGCAAAGGCAAATATTTCATTGAAAATACACCAAAGACAGAGAACTGAGCATACTAAGTTGGCTAATAACAGAAGCTCTCAGTAATTAAGAGTGGGATCTTAAAAATTCACAGACCTTCAGGTTGTGGAGTTGTCTTTTGGAAATTAGTCAGATTACTTACTCCTAGTTGCAGTGTTTTTCATGGTCAACTAAAAAATTATCACTGAAAGACAATCAAATTCATCCAAATCCACAATAAAATTTTCTTTTTTCATAATCTTGTATTTAGATATAACTCAAAGTAGACTGGACGCCACAGAAAGGTAATTTAATTTTTAAAAACTGAGGGAGCCTGGGGTTGTGGGGAAGGTATTTCCTTTCATTTTTAACTTCAGTGGTTGCAGCTTGAAGACTGTACGCATATAATTTAAAACTAATTTAAAAGGTAGTAATAATTTTAATGGGTTTTTTCTCTTTTTTTTAATGGGTTTTGGAAGGAATCACCATACAGGCAAGGACACCTCACGGCCATGAAATTATGCTCCACAAATATGGCATTTTTGAAACATGTGAATAAACCTCCATGGCACATAAACTCCTCCTACCTCCTCATATTACAAAATGAGTAAGCTCTCCTAGGCCAGCCTTGCAAGGTATTTAGGAGATTGTGCTCCTCACAGACTCTGAGAAAACTAAACCAATGTCTGGAAAAAGTAGTCTTGATATAGTTTTCTAACAACTAATTTGTGAATTCCGGCCAATTAAAACATTTCTGTAGATGATGAACACATTCTGCAAAACATTATCAGGCCTTTTGTCACAGTATCCCATGCAGAATTTTTTTGTTGTTGTTACTTAGTTTTAAAAAGTAGATTGATTTACTTTTTTATACTCAGAGATAGGAAGAGCACGAAGCATTATGACAATTAGGCAAAATGATGGATTTGAACACGTGCTGCGTTTTACTGGTAATATGCATCCGTAACTTCCATTAACATCAGTATGAATTATGTGTGTGCTGCTAAAAATAATACAACCATAACAAAAATATTTCCTCCAGAACTAATATCTTAATAATTTTAATAGACATTTGGGAAGGAAAAAAGAAATCACATATTTAGAAAGTAACGTGCAAATCTTTCCCCAAACTCCATACTTTGTAATTCTTTTAAAATCAATCTTATTTTTTCAAATAGGCATTAAGTTCAGGCTAACTTACACTAACTCCATATATCTTACTAGATTAATAACTTGAAATTGAGTTCTACTTTTATTTATATTTAACAGCAGTCAGGTAGTCCTTCCTATACAGAGAGCTGAAAAAAATCCTCATTTTTGTGTGTTTTAACTTGTTCATCAGTAAAAAGAGCCTTAAACGTGATTATGTACATTTCTGACATTATTCTACTTGTTTATTAGTATTGTGCTGTGATTGTATGTGATTTGTTTTGTTTATTAACTACTTCTTATCTCCTAGACCAGAAAAAACATCTTGACATCTGATAGCCATATTAATTTCTTTCCATGTGACCACAAACAATAGAAGTTCTGCCTCATTCCATCTCCAGTATCAACTCAGCCTTGTAACATATTTCACAGAAACTAATATTAGGATACAAGCAAGTAATTCCATTACTAAAAATAGTAATGGAATATATGTTGTTTTCATGAAAGTCACCTATTACCTGAACCATAGATTTCAGAGGGAGTTAGAGTATTATACTCTTACAGGTAAAAACAGAGCTAGATACCCGGGAAAGCTACCTAGTAGGGGTTTAGGTAACCCTCTGTGGCCAAAGTATGAATTTCAAATGAATTTGAGATTAGCATAGGATTAAAAAATGAAAACTACGTGAACAATTGCTACTCCTGAAAGAAAGGGAGCAGAAGGTTCACATTCTTACATAGCTGACAAAGTAGCAACTAAGAACTCAAAATGCAATAGAATTATTACCAAAAAACCCATACTAATGACTACTTAGAAAAAAACCCAAACCTACACAGAAATTTTAGTGAGTGAATTTTTTTAATGCTAATTTAAAGCATTCTTCTAATTTTATTATTTTACTTTTATATTTATCTGTCACTGTAAAATCCAAACTGTTCCTAGCTTGGACTTTTAATATTGAGTCTTGCACCACTCACACCATCCAGTCAGTCTTTCCTTTATTCATAAAAATAGAACAGCTTTTCTAAAATGAAAGACAAACTTCACCAGTTTTTGGCAACACACTCAAGTTTTTGGCAACACTTTTCCCACACTCAAGAAACATGCCTTACACAGTTGTTCTGTAAGGTTCTGCATATCAAATAAAATACTGCTTCTCAATAGTCAATAATGGGTAAGTATGACCAAAGAATACTCTTATAATTAGGATTAAAAAAAAGCTTGCACTTAAACAGGCCAAAGCACTGTACAGAAAATACATGACAGCATGAAATATTCTGGCACTGAGCATCTGAGTTCTCATAGGTGAACTAATATCTACATAGAAAACCAAAAAGATTCATCTATAATGTAATAGACTATCACATCATACACTTAACTCATGGGTACTTCCATTCTTTTGTACAGATACAGACCTTATCACAGTCAAAAGCAGTTCTTTGCTTTTCAGTAGAAATGTTACAGCATTTCTGTACCTGTATTATACGGCAATCATTCTTAAAATCTACATTTATAAAACTCTAGTAAGAGTATGCTTCTGTTTTCCACTCTGTCTTATTTAAAATGATATTAAAACTCTTTTTTTCTGAGTATTAACATTGCATTTTAAAGGAAGGTAATCTACAACTGAAGTGTTTTGAGTTCCGAGACACCGTGCCCCCCCCCCCAGCAAAATACTGTTTCAAAATTACAACTGTGGATTTTCTTTGTTGAATGTTAACTAAATATCAGCCTAGCCAAGTCATAACAGGCTTACTCTTTCTTGCCAGTTTTCAGGATCATGTCAGAACATTAACATTCCAACATTACAGATATTTAACTTTATTGTGGGTAGGAAGTTAGATTTAAATTATAGATCTCTCTTCCTTTTTCATTCTGCACACACATCAGAGTGATAGTCTTACACAAATAGGTTTTTGCTGGGTTGGGTTTTTTAACCACTTCATTGGAATTAACTTTGCATGATTCATATATAGTTAATTAATTATTTTCCTTGAAACTGACACTAAGAGAAACTATAACATATAATTCCCTCTGAAACATGGGGTTTTAAATCCTCAATTACTCTTGTAAGTTACACTGTGCTGATATTTTATTTGCATATAACAAAGGACAGCTTTCAAAAAATTATTGTCATGTCAATTGTTGAATATGTCTACAATTAAAACTTTTGCATATCGACAGTTTAAAAACAATTTAACAGTGTTGTAAGGTGTTCAAGGCCAAGTTGGACAAGACAGTGGGCAACCTATGAGAGGGGTCCCTGCCCATGGCAGGGAGATTGTAGTAGATGATCTCTAGGGTTATTCCAACCTAAGAGCTTCTATGATTCCACTCCAGCTGTAGAAGCATTGTGTACAATACCTGTACTAAACGAGTTCCCTGACAGCTCCAATACTATCTTGGAGTTGTAAATATGAGTAAACAGGTTAGAGGCACAATACCTGAATGTATTTTAATGTTACAGACATCTGAAGATGCTGTCTTTTGCAATTCAGGTCACATTTACAAATAGTAATCTATGGGTACCAACAGCATTGAATCTGAGGCAATACCCCCTACTAAATTATAGGGTAATGTTTGATAATACTTCAATGATCAATAATGGATTCATTCTTGAAGCATTCTGGTGTGGTAGAGTCCCTTCTAACACAAGCCATACTGTAATTCTGTAATTCTATGATTTAACTACTAGAAATCCTTAGCTTCAGACTTAAGTATACGCACAGAAAAAACACAGGGAAAAACCCCTCTTCTGATACGGCAAAAAAAAGTAGTAACAATTTTTGCTAGAAATGTGGATAAATCAATTTACTTACTTCATTTCTAGAATTTCTTCAAGCTGTTTTCTTCGCTCTATTCTCAGGTTTGCCAGATGTGCTTCTTTTTCTGCCAAAGACTGCTGTGTTGAAGCAAGACGGGCTTTGGTAGAATCTAATTCTTGTCTAGTCTTTTCCAGTGCATTCATCAGTTCTTCTACCTAAAAGAGATAACTTTTTAGCTTTCATATTCTTTACAGTAAGTAAATGTTGAATCAATATAAACACAGGAAAAGTAACCACCACCACCCACACAAAAGGCATTATTTTGAATAAATTCTAATCTATCTTACCTGTTTTAAAACTAATATAAGTTATATTTAAATATGAAAAAAACACATTTCCATTAATCCACCAGGTAATAAGTAACATTTATAGACACCAAAACACAAGTAATCAGAACACTATTTACCCTTGGCCACTGCTGCATATTAACACATTTTTTTGCACCACTTATATTATTTAAATTCAGGATAGTGGTAACAATAATAGTAATTTTAGATGCAGATTTTTATTTTAATATAGACTAAATCATGGCAATCTATAGATTTTTCACTGAAACATGAGGATTGAAACCCTCTGGAACAACACAGAGTTGTCCCTCTGTGTGGAACAGGTTATTCCAGGGAATCTGTAAGCTCTTCAGTCCTAGGATCTTTTCAGATCTTGAATAAACGAAGGGTAGAAAATCTTATCCAACTTTGAATTTATTCCTGCTTTTTAATGTAATTTTATGAGATATGATACTAAAACTCAATGTCCTATTTCCTGTATTTCATTTCTTGCCCAAAGGATGTAAGAAAGCACTTCATGAAGAAGACCCACATAAAATGATATAGGGGAGAGAGGATATATTCCATTTGTTCATGTTATGCAAGTGATTGTGTTCTCTTTTGCTGATATATTGAAAAGCATGGCAATATTCCATGATGGTCATATGATTAGTGTGGCTACAGAAAAAATAAGATGTTAACTGTTCCTTTTTGTTGTTCTTTAAATCCCACTAGCATGAAATCAGGGTTTATAACCCACACATTTTTGTTTTAACTTGAACAAGAATTGTCATCTATGTAGCAGGTTCAATAAAGCAAACTTAATAATACAGTCTTTCCAAAGACTCACATCTTGTTTGAAAAAATTATACTGGTAACCCTGCATCTCATCTTTATAAATGGTCTAATAAGATCAATGCCATACTAGGATATGTCTGGTACCTTTAGTTCATAAGAAGATATTGTTCATGAATGCAGGATGAAAACTACCAATGGTATTGAACCTAATCATCTTCAACGTCCCACTCAAGGTAAAACTGGTGTAATGTTAAATTAAACCTCAAGAAGCACAAATTGTACAGTAGAGTCTGTGCTGGTGAAAGATTCTACTGAAGAAAACCATGAAGAAAGCTAAAGGCTTTAGATATTAGATCTTATAGTTATTATCTATTGAAACTGCACAGTAGAAGCAGCACAGGAAAATTATACTTGAGGGAAAGGAGAAAAATTACAAGAACAAACAAATAGAAGAAAAGAGACAGATCATATTTCTTTTAAACTACAGTCATTTTCTACCACCAGACACTTCATTTTTTTTGTTTTGGTACAAGAACACAAACCCATGCTATTCCCAACAAAGGGAAGCCTCAAATACTAACACATAATATGGTATTTCTACCTGTTTTCTGGTGTTATTTCTTGCCTTCTTTAAAAACTACATACAGTTTCTGCTGAGACTGCAGTCTCTTTGTTAATTCCAGGCAACATACATTAATGGAAGGGGCAGTAAGGACTCAAGACTGCAAAGTCATTCATTCATAGAGACTCTTGCTTTGAAACACTATCTTTAAACACCAAGTCACTCAACACATCCAGATTTGTTTGGCAGATGAGAACATAAAAAGGCGGAATAGTATTACTTCCGTACCTTTAGTATCCTTGCACTCCTCCTACAGATTCACCTGAATATAGTACCCAACCAGCTGACTGACTGAATGCTTAGTTAAGTTCTGATATATCACATCAGTTACATTTTAAAGCATTTAAGGGAATTAAAGACTTGTGGAATACATGCTCTTAGATTACCAGACAAAAGAGATCAAAGTTTAAAAGTGAGGGAGGAAACCGTTTAGAAATTTAAATAGGAAAACTTTTTCAAACCACAAATCATTAACATGTGTAGACTTGAAAGTTATACTTTCATTTACACTTTCAAGACAATATTTGCCAGCTAGTTCTTCCTTCATTTTTTGAATATGACCCAAGTTCAAAATTGTATATTTTCCTAGTTAACTGTCTCACCAACACCTACAGCAAAATTCAACTGGCAGGCACATGCAGAAGAAACTAATTGGTTTTTTCTAAATCAGCTACTATGAAATCTAAGTGTCTGAATGAAGTTGCACACAAAATCATCTTAGTATTTGTTAGACATGTAGATGTAGCAGATATAATTAAAATTAACTTTAAACACTGATGGTAGTATTAGCTACATATACAAGTCTAGAGGGAAAAGAATTTATTGTAAAACATAAACCAAATTCTTAATGTAAGCACATGTTCTTTGATATTAGAAGTAATATGATAGAAAAAAAAATAGAAGTTAATATTGGTTTCCTCTTAGTAGAGGAAATAAAGAACTGGAAATAAATCCAGTCATGCTAGTGAAAAGTTTTCAGATTTCTGAACTACAGTAAATATTTCCTTTGCTGCTTTAGGGGCACTTCATCTAGAAACCAGTGTGCCCAGGATTCCCTCCTCTCCAGAACATTGGTGTGGTTCTGTCTTCTCCAGATACCAAGTCCCTTACTGAAATGTCAGTTCAGTAATGACTCAGTGACACACTAACATACTTCCCATACCATTGTACAAAGGATCAAGTTTGTATTTGTGACAATATTTGTTACCTGTAATCTCACCCATACCTAATAACTTATTCTACCTCAATTATCACCTGTACTCCATTAACTCCCTTATTTAGAGGGACTGGACACATCCCCACAGTCGGAGGCTCCACCAGGCTCTTCCCATGCTGCTACCAGCAGCAGCTCTGCCCCGAGTGACACCACTCAGAGTGAATGTGCATTTCCGTGCAGCGCTGAATATGTGTACTGTCCCCTGTGGTCCAGCCCTGAGCCAACACTTTAGACATCAGCCAAAGAACTGGTCAGAATTCAGGTTTTGAGCGAGTTTACTGTGAGAACCTCACTGAATACAAAGCTCTTTGCTAGTTAAGTACTCCATGCCCTGAATATATTAACTAGTTTTCTTCCCCTTTGCAAGGCAACGGCCTCGTATGATCCTTAAGTTTTCCAGCAAAATCCATTATTTACTTTTAATAAAAGCCATGGTCTAACTGACCATGACACTTCAAGGATTTTATTAAAATCAGTACTGGAGTTAAGTTTACATTTCAGAATGGCAGAAAATGAGCCAACTAAACAATTATCACCCATGGGTTTGAATCTATTTTAAATGAACATTATTTCTGCATTTGCAGCTCCACATATTCAAGCCCTATGAGCAGAGTTTCACACCAAATAAGGAAAGAAAAAGAAATGAACGTGGCTGAAATACACATCTGTGTTACCAGATTCTGCAAATTAAAGAAGGTTAGAGTTCAAATGAATGACAGTTTATTAAAAATGCCCTGGAGCATTCTTAATTCCAGATTGGATTCGGCTCAGCACAACTCATGCTAACATAATACTGTTCCAGTTTATGGGAATAAGGAGGGGGAGGGACAATTGTATGTTTTCTCAGTTTAGATATATTTCTGCAGAATGACAAAGACCTGGCAACTTTCCAGCAATCAAGGTTAGTATTATTAGTATTGCTATCTTTAAAGAGTTGTCACTTCATTATAGCAATTATACTGGTGATTACTACAAGAGTTTTGGATTTCCCTAACTGACCTTTTCAAGTATCAGTAGCTATAAAAAAAACCTCTAAACCTAATCTTGTGTTAGAACACACAGTTCATTTACAAATTTTACATAGTAAAAAAAATAAATTCTACTATTTACTTACAGATTCTTCACTTTTCACTGTTACAGATCATCTAAAAACCCAGCAACTATTATTCATTCAGTATGTTCATATGAGCTGCATGTTTATAACAAATTAGTCAGTGTAAAACAACATCCAGTTGTTTTCAGATGTCCTTTATATTTTCTCATTTGCTAGAGAAATATGTTGGAGCTTTTTTTTGCCAAGTAAACACTGTATAAATTTCAGTTCCATGAAGATTAATTTAAGAAAAGCTCTATCTGTTTCCCCACCCTGCCCATGATTAAAGCACAAGATTGAAAAGAAGAAACTACTATATTACTTAAAGTTTCTCTTAGTGGCTTTCCTACAAATTTATTCTGCCATTGGACTAAAAGAACATGGATAACACATTCACAGAGATAAAGGAAAGCAGATAAAATCCCTATCTCATGATTAATTCAACTGCACACCTACATAAGGTCCAACACAAGTCATATGGACCTACTGCTCTTAAAATTGCCAACGCTGTCCTGCAATGTGCCATAAATCCCTTGTTCCTTTCTATTTCTAATGGAAATTTTTCCAGTGTGCAACTGCCTAAACAGTTTCATTACAGAGGTATTTTCTACCAAAGAAAGTGGATATAAAAAAATTGTCATGTTGAGCTTTGCAAAATGTAGAATTAAACACATTGTTTCCCTCCTCTCCACTCTCTTCCCATCCAATTTGTCATCCATATCAAACTCCTAAGCTCTGACTTTTTCCATCACCGCTTTTAAATCCAGTAAATAGGTCTAATGAAACCAGTATAATTACAGAGGCTGATTCCCTTGAATCTTTCCTAACAAGGAAATTAGACATGTAGTCTCTCACAATTTTGAGTATTATCAGAGAAGAAAAAAGTAACCATACTCTAGAACACATATACGATTTAAAAATAAACATCATAAGCTATGGATTTGATGGAAAATTTAGAAGAAAATTTATAAAAACAAGGATAATAATTTATCTTGGTGCTATGACAGATATATGTCCATCTTGACTTTAAAATATTGCAGAATTTAGAGGATTCACATAGATTAAAAGAAACACATATCCCAACTGTATGGGTTAATAATAGCAGTAATCTTTAGAGGGAACTCTAAATCATTCACTGTCTTGTTAATGGCAGTCAGAACACTGTTCATCTTTTATTCAAAGACTTGGATTCATTATCTGGTCTTCTAGTTAATACAGTGACTTCATCAATAATTAAACTATTTTAGAAAATACCAGTAATAATCAACAAACCAACAATGAAAACCAACACCAAAAACATTTTAATAAAACTTTTTATGTATTTTCAACTAGATCAAACAAAATGATGGTATAAATGATGCAAATGTCTGTGCTCCAGAGCCACAATTCTAGACTGATGAAAGCAAAATTTATTCTTAAGTGCAAACAAAATGATGCTTCCACTGCAGCCTCAGGAATACTGTCATCTATTTAAACACTTCATCTTGTGAAATACAACTGATCTCCAGTTATAATATCCTCATTTAATCACAACTGGAAATCACTGTATGACAACCCAGTGTTGAAATGTGAGTATGACCTCCAACAAATCTGGAAAGGATGGGCCCAATTCCTCACAGATGCAGCTGGAATCTTTGAGCCCAAATAAAAGCTCTTTCATTAGCAGCAAAATACCGTTGTATGATGGAGTAAGCAATGTAATATTCTAATTTTGCAATGCTATATAAACTAGAAAAAAACCCATGTCAATGGGCTCAGACCATGTTGATAAACTATTCAAAATGCTGCAAAAATCAATCAACAAATGTTCTTTTTCCAAGGTAAATTTTATGCTGAAAAGACCTAAGTTTCTGTTGGCCTCATTCAACTCCAGAAGTCATGCAGACATGCACTGTAATGGAAACAAGACCAAGCACCTGAGCAATTCTGTATATATATTTTTACAAAAAGCAGTTTAGAAAATTAAATATTTCATTGACATATCGTAATCAGTTTTGCTCCATTTCCACTGATCTTCATTTGCACAAGTCTGTTTTTAACAGCTGTTGGCTTCAGTTCTACTCTAACTTACACTTGTTTGATACTGTGCAAACCACAAAAGTAGCATTAAAGGTATTTTGAAGTTGTGCAAATGAAAGCAGATTTTGATATAGTAAATCGTAGAGCTCAACATCATGCTTTCAAAAATATGAAAAAGTTCCTGAATTAGCTATGATGGCAGTAGGACACTAGGTTGTCCTACAGGATATTGTATCTGGAAGAAAACTCTTATAGACTGAAAACAATTAAGCTGTGTGATTTCAGTGTTGAGTCTTTTTAGATAAACCATGCAAGCAGAGCAGAGCAACTCTTTAGCTGGTGTTAAAGTACAGCGCTGTCAGACAGGCCTCTCTGGTTAATGTCAATAGCACTGCGTATAAAAGGTGACTAAAGTGTGTACAAATGTTGATCTTTGGAGAAGGCATGCCTAGAATCATACACACATCTACTATTTCATCCACCAGGTCAGCTTCAGGGAGAAAGGGCAAATTGGGAGTTTTCTTGCCAAAAGTTGATTCTCAGAACACTTCTTAGGTTATGCTGCACAAAGCTACTTCCCTGCTGGTTTTAATCCACAATTCCAATATATTACTGAAGTTAGAAATGCTTCTCACTTAAGATATTTCAAAAGACAGTGGAGATTCACATGGTATTTGTAAAGTTTATTTGTAAAGTCTGCAACCACATAGTTTATGGACATAAGCGTTTCTCCCCACAAGTAATATTTATTACAGTGGAAACATTATTGTATAAAAATACTTGGACAGTTTTATGTGAGAAAATACAGTTTACATCTAGTTTTGACACAAGCTAAATAATGCTAATAAGCAGCAAGATAAAGATTCACACAACTGGTATAACGTCCACACTGAAAATATTTAATACCATCTGTAGTACTGTGACTTCTAACATGGTGCTCATATGTCAGTACTGAAAGCCTAAGGAAGCTGTGTCTGTGCTCTTTAACACAGATAATCTTTCCTCATCCACTTAACTGTATGGCAATTTTACTATACAAGCATTTATGCACTATTTTATTGATTAGTCACAGCTGCAAAAGTCACAGTGGCAGGGACATACTACCTGCTCTAAAAACTAAAACTAATGCTTATTGAATCTAATGTGATATCAGCTATATAAATAAGTATCAGAAAGTCCATGGTATTTCTGTGCATCAAAGAGCTCAATGTTCCAATTCTAGTACCTCCATCTGCAGATCATTCTTTTCAAGAAACCAGTACAGCAAGTAGTAGTTCATTCTTACTCAAATTTATCCAGAGACACAGGTGAAGTACAGCAGAACACAGAAGAGCAAGTTTACAAACAGTTAACAGTTTACAAAAAGTTAACAGTTACTAAGTTAATTGTTTCAGACATTGCATAAACATAAGCAACACAGGCTTACCATTACAGGTCCTGTCTTTATCAGCCAAATAAGCTGACCTAAGACCTAAAATTAAAGGGTATATATTTTGTGTTTCTTATACTTTTCTAAGGAAAAAGGTTCCTTAAAAGGAAACCTTTCTTACAAAAAGCACCCTAAAAACTGCTTAGAAAGGTCATTTCCATCAACAGGAACAGATCTGAAGGGCTTCTGAATCTGTCCAGGTTACAGTTGCCCATAGGTCAGACAGAGAGGGCTTGCAGGGGACAACAAATGTCTGTTATTAATAAGCTAGGAAGGATCACATCATGGAGCAAAAATATTGACTCAGAATTTGTCAGCATAAATTCCTCCAGGAGGGCAGCTTACAAACAGCATGTCAAATCTTCACTAAATAGAAATCTTGCTCATATAGTACTTTCCTCTTCATGAAACTAGCCCCACATCCACCACACAAAATCAGTCAGAGATCACAGTGCCTCTCCTCTATCAACACACTAGAGAGAAATTCCCAGTGGGAGGAAGAGGCAGCACTGAATGAGCAGGATGCTGAACTGAACTCAACAACAGTTGCAGGAAATACTGTTTGTGAAAAAAGAGAGCCAGATGTGAGGGCAGTTACACACACAACCTGATGCCTCTGGAAGCAGGACTTCTGGCAAGGAGGCAATAATGGAGCCCATTCGATACCTCCACAATGCTGCAGACACACTGGATCGGGAGGAAACTCCGCAGCAACTCAACTGATTTTTACACAAAATTGCACAGGTGGCATGCAACACTGCAGAGCAAAGCTGCAAAGACAGAATATGGAGGAATATACATACACACAGAGTATGCAGATAAACACCTCTTGGGAATGGCTCCCTGGGATTACAGAGGTGAGAGAAGAAAATCTCCCACTCAGAGATGAGAGAATTCTGACATGGCTAGGAAGGCACCTCAGACCTGAAACTAAAATTTTCTTCAATCATCTGAAAAAAGGAAGAGAAAGTAAAGAGGCCTTATAAGAACGGTTTTACTCCGAGATATTTTCTGAAAAATTCACATCAGTCTCTTGGTGAAATAGAACACCAGTTAACCATGCGTGGGAACATCACTAGGAAAATAATAATGGGTCCATATGGAGATCAGTGTTATTTAATATCATCAACGATATTGACAGTGGCATTGAGTGCACCTTCAGCATGTTTACTGATGCCACCAAGCTGGGTGGTGTGGTTGACAGGCCAGAGGGACAGGATGCCACCTAAAGGGAGCTGGACAAGCTGGAGAAGTTCAACACAACTTGGTGCAGAGTTCTGCACTGGACTTGGTGCAACCACAGGTATCAGTACAGGCTGGGGGAAGACCTGCTGGAGAACAGACCTGTGGAAAAAGACCTGGGGCTACTAGTGGATGGAAAGCTGGACATGAGCCACCAGTGTACAGTTGCAGCCCAGAAGGCCAACCACGTCCTGGGCTGCATCAAAAGAAGTGTGGTCAGCAAGTTGAGAAACAGGATTCTGCCCCTCTACTCTGCCCTGGTTAGACCTCACCTGGAGTACTGCATCCAGCTCTGGAGCTCCCAAGACAAGAAGGATTCGGACCTAAGGCCACAGAAATAAGGGCTGGAGCACCTCTCTTATGAGGACAGGTTGAGAGAGTTGGAATTGTTCAGCCTGAAGAGAAGATTCTGGAGGGAAACTTATAGCAACTTTCTAATACCTGAAAGAGGCTGACAAGAAGGCAAGGGTAGAACTGTTGTCTAGGTTGAGGGAAAATGGTTTTAAGCTAGAAGATGGGAGATTTAGACTGGACAATAGAAAAAATTTCTTTACTGTGAGGCTGGTGGATCACTGAAACAGGCTGCCTAGAGAGGTGAAGACCCCATCCCTAAAGGTATCTGAGGTCAAGCTGGACAGGGCTCTGATTGATCTGTTCTGGTTAGAGATGTTCCTGCTTGTTGTAGGGGGGTTGGACTAGATGACCTTTAGAGGTCCCTTCCACCTTAAAAAATTCTATGGTTGTATGAAAAATAAAGATGCTAAATTACAGAACTTGCTCTTTTCCAAACAATAAAACAACATTGTCTATCACTGAATCAAACATGGTTTAGTGAGGATGCCCATATGAACAAAAAGAGCCGTCACTTCAGTATTGCCTCTCCTGAAGAAAAAAAAAAAAACAAAACCAGATTTCAATTCTGTCTCCAGACCACTCACATTATCCCAACATCTACCAAGAACAAGAAATTAATAGAAAAAGGCAACACAAAGTAGTGCTTAGCCATCTGTCCAATGAATTCAGTTGCTTCTTTCTTCTCATAACTGAGCATGAGTACTTCCCCATGATTCAATTCTAAATATCACAGAGCTACCTCTTCAACAAGCTCCTGGTATTTGCTGTACAACTGTCCCTCTTTTACCTTACATTCCCAACCTGCTAGTCTAAGTCATACTGAAACATTTCTCCATGTTACTCGGAATGCTTCAGTTCCAAATCCTGCTAATTAGTCACATAGTTGTCTTTGTGTTATCTTCTCAAGCCAAAGACCGGGATATTCCAAACACTACCAGATCGTCCCTACCAGAAGCTGATTGCCCAACTCCTACAAAGTAATTCTTGCTCGGACTTTGTGAATTTTATGCGCAACAACTGGAATCAACCAGCTTTTCCCATTTAGTGATTACAAGCAAGTTTTGCCATCTGCTAGAATAAATATTGAAAACAGCAGCTGTCAATATTTAGGTAGAGCTTCCATGCTTTGTTAATTGCACTTCAGATTACATGATAACAAGAGTCTTTACAAAAGACAGCCTCGTTAGATGCAGGAATTCTATTTTCAGGTAGTATGAATAATGTTTCTATATAGCTAAAGTAATAATCACTTTACAACAAGAAAACTAAGAGAAACTTGGCCTGAAATGGGCAACCATAATAATTGCTCAGTGGAATTTACTAAAGATTTTACTATTCTAACTGTTGTATGAACATTATTTAGATACCAAAGCAAAGGGCACTTATATAAAAGCCTAGGTTTTATACAGCTATAAATAGTTTTTTAGGCAAAATACATTAGGCAAAGTTGGATGAGAACAATACTATTCCTCACCAGATGAAAAAAGGAAAGCTAATAATACATCTTTAAATTAAAGTGCCTTTTATTCCTTAGCTATAAATTCATCTTCCTTCTTACTCTCTTGAGCCCCTTTCCACATGAGGCAAAATGCTGGAGAGTATAAACAGAAAACAGGCAGATCTACTGGCTGATATTCACTATGCTTTGAGGCAAAATACATGGGCAAGCCAAGTGACAGGCTGTAGAAAACTTACAGATGAGGGACATATACTGGCCTCAATGAGAACTGCATTTTTAATCTGCCTGACCTTCCATGTAAACTAATACCCTTGCCACTGTTCATGTTCTGTATAATGCTATTAATCATGACATATCTCTTATTAATCTTCAGTTCCGCTCATCCAAAGACAGGTTTGGGTTCAGAGGACAGAAATTATTATGACCACATCAAGTTGCACATTTGAAGCATCTTTTCAACATCTAGAATACTTATCCAAGGAACACACAGTCCCACAAGTCATGATACATTAAAACTGTATTACAGTGCATTTACAAAAGCATATATTTACACATCATCTTATAAATCAGTGCTTTCATTCTTTCTTTCTCAACTTCTTATAGTCTTTTGTCCCATAGACAAACTTTATTAACAAAGTCTCTTCCATACCCAGCATTTAAGTCATTTAAAGAATCAAATTCCTATTTCACTAGTGCAAGTCAAACTTATGAACCAAACAAACAAGCAGTATATATGAATTAGATAGTTATGTGCTATGAAGTAAGTGAGCAGTTGTTAAGTCAGAAGAGCATCAGCAGCCATTTTAAGGAGCTTGATACAGAAACAATTCATTAATGCTTAAACTATGTATATAATACCATTTCAGACAGGCTGTTATTTCTTTAAGATTAACAACAATATGTAATGCAGTAAATAAAATTTGTTGAGCATCTGATCGCAGAATCATTAAGATTGGAAAGAACCTTGAAGATCATCAAGTTCAACCTTCAACGCAATACCTCCATGACCACTAGCCCATGTCCTAAAGCACCGCACATGCTCACTTTTTTGAACACATCCAGGGATAGATGCGGAACCACTATCTCCCTGGGCAGCCTGTTCCAATGTTTAATTACTCTTTCACTAAACAATTTTTCAATACTTTCCAAATTGAACTTCCCCTGGCACAACTTCTGACCATTTTCTCTTGTTCTGTCAGCAGTTATTTGAGAAGAGACCAACAACAGCCTCTCTACAACATCCTTTCAGGTAGCAGCAAAGGGCAATGAGGTCTCCTCTCAGCCTCCTCTTCTTTAGGCTAAATAAACACAACTCCCCCAGGCTCTCCTCACAAGACGTGCTCTCCAATCCCTTAATCAACTTTGTTATTCTTCTCTGTACTCACTCCACTACCTCAATATCTTTCTTATACTGTGGTGCCCAAAACTGGGTGTGGTCTTACCAGTGCAAACTACAGGGGTATGATCACCCCCTTTCCTGATATGCATCATTAGCAAAGTCCTCAACATGATATTGATGTATTTTAAGAGATCTCACCTCCAAAATGTTAAACAAAGAAATCCACAGCAAAACAAAAATGGTAGCACAAACAGTATAACCACCATTTAGTGCCGTAGTTATAAAACTGCCTACAATGATTGAAATTATTGCTCCTGTGTTAAGCTCACAGGACTCTAAGAAGCAGGTTATACAGTTTTAATTATTTTATTATTTGTATTTCAAGTCAGACAAAAACATTTTTTAAAATGTTTGGCATTGAGCATAGTCTAAATATAATTCTAGTGAAAATAACATTTGCTCAATTTAGACCTCAGGCATTGCTGATTGCAGAACAAGATTGGAATGTGCAGATAATTATCTTTGAGGCTAGTCAACAGCTAGAAGTCCCTCATAATATCACCTTTAAGATCAAGCCAAGACATTCCAGTCTGAATCAAGGTTTATTTATTAAAGGATTTAGCACTTTTAGATCAAATATTGCCTGGAAGACCACCAATTTCCATTCCCAAATATCTAATGCCTCCAGTTTCTTGGTGCATACATAAGAAAAATCAAAGTAACTTCAGTAAGCACACACATGCACATAAATGACATCTAAATTCCTTCCCCTCTCCAAGATAAATTCCACAGGAAACATCTCTACAAAGCACAATTTTCACAGAACCCGTGGAATATTTCAGTAATTCTCATCTATTTAGGCAACACAGTTTAGACAATTTGCAAACACTTTACATTGAAATGTGTTTTGAATTTTTCTTGATTGGAGTAAGGGGTATTGAGAGGAACAGTGTTTCAAGGACAATCAATAAAAAAATCAAAATGAAAGTTACTAAAATAAAGTTATTGCTATGCAACATCATCATATCTCCTTTCCTTGGGCTAACAAAGAAAAAAGATAAAATAGAAAAAAGCAGCAAGCACATATATAGATGTCATTTGAATACTTTCTTATATAGGAAGGAAGTTGAACACTAAAAAATTAAGGATTTGCTTTTTTTCCTTTTAAGAAACACTTTTAAAAATCACTAAATAAAATTATTATTCAAGATTAGAGCTCAACAATTCTCTTATCGTAAGTTATCTTTTTCAGTCTGGGGTCTTTTTTGTGCTGGTGCCAGTTATCTAAAATCTACAGTCCATGAGATCAAAAGTAATGACTTATAATGCAACATCTGTTCAGCAAAATCATGTGATACTGTAATATTAAAGATGAAAATAAAAGAAGAAATAAGAACTATAGTTTTCTTACATATAAATGTTTGTGGTCAAGAAAAAACCTTAATACTCACAGTATGATCTTGGTTATCCAAGCTTCCCTACTGTACATGTCTTCCTGTCTGACTGTGACTCCTCATGATACAAACTTCTGAGTCTCCCAGAAAACTTTAGCATTATACAAGCTGTTTGAATAACTGGAATCCTACTGTACTGCATTATAGCTTAATCTGTGATGTATCTCACTGTAATGTTATACAACATTCCACATCAAGAAGAGGGGAAAATGAACCATTGCAAATGAGTAATCTTCAAGGCTATAAATGCACAGTAAGATATCATAATGAAAGAATATTAGCTTAGTGCACTGTTGTAATATTATAAAAGAAACAAATATTCCAAACTTAAATACTATTTAAATACAATTTTAAACTACATATAAAATCTATCAAGTACTTGACCAAGACTGTGTCTGCAGTATCTGTCTCTATTTTAGTTAACTAGACTTTGTAGCTAAGCTGCCAAAAAGAGGCCCAGGAGACAAAAGACTTCCCAAACAAAATAACAGAAGTTTCCTGAACATAGGAAAGAGAATTCAAGCTCCTTAAAGGACAGTGATCATCCTCCCTATCCCCTGACTGCCCCAAAGAGTCTTTCAAAGAGAAAAAAGAAACCAATTACACCCTGTCATCAGAATATAATTCTGCTCCCACATACTGTCCTTGACTTCAGCAGGGTACAAGCAGTATAGTTAATACAGATACGAATCCACTATTATTGTTACTCAGAGTTGCATTTACACACTAAAACCATTTAAATATTCCCAGCACAGGCTGATGGTTCAAAGTCCACATAGTCCCACATACACTGTAATATCTAAAATGAGTGTGTAGAAAAAACAAAGAATGGCACCAAAGCTAAGACCACTGCTGGCTTTACTGGAGAAAATTCAGAAATAAACACAACTGTTCATGAGAAAGATATTAGAAGCAATAAATTTTCTAGTGATGAGTGGGTTTAGGTGTATAATTTATGTGTGCAAACACTCATGTGTGGTATGACCAGAAACTCCAATATCATAGAATGAAAATGAGAAAAAGTCAGGAAAATAGACGATGTGGGTATAGGGTCTCCCAGGCTGATAAACAGAACCAGCAAACTTATACAAAAGACTAGATAGTGGCATATTTTCAGAAAAGCAAAAACAAAAACAAATTATGTTGACTCAAGAATGAACGTTGGCAGGAGGCTGCCATTACGTCTTCTATAGTTTGCACTATATCTTTTCCTTCCAGACGCTGCCAGTGGGAGGCTTTATAGGATAATGATATACTGAGAAACTTATGACAAGCATGTCCAAACAAAATAAAATATATTTTTACAAATAGTAAACTCTGATAGCTTTAAATCCATGGAGCCAGAGGTAGCCTGACAACTTATTAGAGTTGTTAACTTGTAAAACCTGTTTAAGGCATTTAAATATTCCTGACTTTACTCCAGAAAATATTGTCATAGCAGGAAGTTATTTGAAAAAAGTGTTGAATTAGAAAAGGCATCATTCATACAAAATGACGAATACCAATATTTTTAACATCTTGATGACAGCAAAAATAGACAAATATCATAACTGGCATAAATTTAAAAATGTATCTAGCATAATAAACAGAATTTTAAAAGACTGAGTAGATGAAAAATTTATTTTTATTCGTAGGAACTGTCTTTATAAGTCATACTTAGAGTTTATTAGCATGAGTGTACCTAAGTTTGAATATATTTAAATGTGTTGTATAAGTGAAAATTAAGATGACCACTCATGCAGTCACTTCTATAACTTACTGTACAACCACAAGACTAATTCCTGAAGTACAAATTCCCCTTTTGATGTACGAAAACAACTTTACCTGAGCCTGTATAGAATAAAAAGATTGCCAAATAAGGCTTACAAATATGTAAATATATGGATGTGAAAGATTTAAATTATTTAAAAGATTTAAATTATTAATTTTTAAATTATTTGCAACAGAAGTTTTTTCTAATCCTTTTACTCCTGTTAAAGTCCACCCAAGAAAAATTTCTCCTCAGACTCAGTATTACACTTGGCATATCTGACAAATTCAGATAAAGGTGTGGCTTTCCCAAAACAGAGGTGTCACTGAATGCTCAGCAATGTCCTTGGAGGAGAAAGATAATCTCCAAGTTTATTTACATGGCACATCTAGTCACAAGCAAGAGTTTGATTGTTCATCTTCTTCCAGGACCTGCACTAAGAAAGCAATGAACGAGTTCAGTCACAACAGAAATAAAATGGCTGAGATGCAGTTAGGATATAGGATAGACTACTAATCTGACAGCTGTTACACAGTTCCAAATTCAGCAAATTAACTGTATTTTTCAGTTTTTACTTTCACACGTAGTCCTAATTGTACTGGTGACGTAACACTTGCATTCCATGTGTAACATTCAGAGTTTAGTTCGTAAATTCTCTCGAGTCATCTTTATGTTGTTGCTGACATACTTCTTTAAGTACATATTGACTAATCTATGGCTTCATACATCAAGTAGACTATTTTTCATATACAGGCTTAAATCTGGCTTTAAAAACTGTACGATGAATTGTAAAAACAATTTAAAGTTATGATTGGCTGATAAAGTGAAACTCTACTCCATTTCACTTGGATTAGTGTGCAGCTGCAAGATATAAATTCTGTGTGAGAAACAGTACATTTTTTAATGCTTTTTGAATTATCATGTTTTTGCAAAATGAAAGACAACTGGTTTCATATGCAGGTAAGAAATATTGGCATAAGGAATGTTATTTCATTTTAACTGAGTCATGTTGTCAGAATGCATGAAACAGCTGCATGAGCAGAGTCTCTGCCTGAGGCTACAACCATATTTCCCCAATCCTTTACCACCTGTCTGTGCTAAACTTACTGGATGCTGGTAGATACAAAATGACATTGGGATCTTTAATTATCATAAATACAAAATGCATCCTCTACTATCTTATTTACTCTAATGCCTAAGCATTAAAGAATTATAATCCAGGAAGATAAATAACATATTAAGAAGTGGTATTTTTTCTGTTAAAGGTGACAAGTCAACAATATCGTGTTGTTGCACGATAAACACACTATGAAAAGATGTAAATATAGTAGTAATCCCTTTGTTTTCTTTGGAATTGTCCTCAGCAGAAGTGTATCCAATGTTATCCACTCAAAGATGTGAACAAATTGGAAAGAGCACAAAGAAAAGCAACAAGGACAATAAAAAAACTAGAAAATACAACCTCTGTGGTAAGATTGAAAGAATTAAGGCCTATCAACTTCAGTAAGAGAAAACAAAGGAAAATGATATGCATTTTTTGATAAAGGTAATCACAATGGAGGAGGAAAACATGAGTAAGAGAAGAAAATTACAACGTGACTAAGTTCATTTGCTAGAGAAATCCGTTAATACCTGTGCACAATGAAACATGAACAAGGTTATCACAAAGGTAACTGAGACCAAGATAGACAAGCTTCTCTCAGAAATAACGATAGTATAATTGATACATGTTACTGAAGAATACACTTGACATCCCTTCTAGCTGGTTTTCTGTGATTTTTACAATTTTATATGTATATGCAATCTGATTTTCTTGTTTTCTAGCATAAAATGGACAAAAGAATTCCTGGACAAAGTACTTCAGACATGCCAAAAGTCATTTGAGAGGAACTTGCTCTCACAATTAAGACAATCAAAATTATCTGCAATGAGAAAAGGCAGACTTCCAAGCAGGACTTTTCACTGTTGAAAAAGAAGAGACTATAAATGTTATAAAGAAACCTAACTGGGAACTATTGTTGACTACTTCTCACAGCTGAAGAATTATGGGCACCTAAGGACACCACCAGGCAACAGGCTTAAAAACCACATGAAAGGCACA
The DNA here is from genome assembly GCA_013397515.1 of Upupa epops. Taxonomy (NCBI): domain Eukaryota; kingdom Metazoa; phylum Chordata; class Aves; order Bucerotiformes; family Upupidae; genus Upupa; species Upupa epops. The sequence continues at coordinate 53,478 of VZRI01007530.1, forward strand.
ACTCCTAATATGACATTTTTAGTTGCACAGCACAAGGATCTGGGCCAATTCTCAGCCCCAAAATGACTGCCAAATTTTTTTAAACACTTTATTGATTGTAATATCTGTGGCTTCTAAACATGAGAATACATATGCTACTTCTAACTGAAAAGGTCCCTAAAGCCACCAACTGAGACAGTATTCTGAGGAAAAAAACACTGCTATTTTTATTTTTTCATATACTAATCCTCTTATTATTGTACTTCCAGTTTTTGGCTGCTGACCAGGCTAACAAAAAATTAGGAAGATGTATCTCTTAACTGATCCAGTGTGTTAGTTCTTATGTTGCAACTACTAGCATGTCTTAGCTTCATGAAAGAACAGGAATGATATCAAGGCTGATGATTCCTTCTTAGAAAACACTGCTACCATCAGCTCATTCATAATTCATCAGGAAGCCATAATTATTATAATTATAATAATACAGAGGGTAGTGGTAATATCGAATTAAAGAACTAGCTTCCAAGCTGGAGCAATCACAGAAACTGCAGACATGTTAATTAAAGCTACTGCTGTGCATGGCTCACAGTCTCCTGTGCATTCTGAGGAAATACCTAGAAAGCACTCAGGTATGTCAGCCAGGTTGCACTACTTCAGCTTTGGAGAATTAGTAGTGCAATGCATAAGCTTATGTGAAAAGAAAAAAAACCTCAGTGTGAAAATTACTTACAGAAATGCAGAAAGATTCATATCTGGAAGAAAACTCTGTCATTCTTTTGCATAGAGTGAGTTTCTTAATCAGGTAAGGTTGCCCACATGAAAAAAGAAATGCAAGTGAAATCCCTCTACATTTCTACTACCAAGGAAGTCTATCAAAGAGTTAATGATAGTAACTAAAGTAGAAGTATTAAACACACTACATGCTCCATGAAAATAAAATAAATATTTCTTAAAGGATAAAATATATTATACATTTAAAAGCACTCCAGTATTATGGAGAGTAAAACGGTTTGTACCAAACAGCAGAAGGCATTGCAAGAGCCGGAAGTTTGTGAACTCCCAGCTAAAGCAATGAAAAATTACATGTCTCCCACTCTTTAGGAAAACTACTTCTTGGTGGCCAATTTTGTCTATAAATCAAACTGTTTATAGAAATGTGTATTAGTTGCTTAAATACAGCTGTGAGTAGATAGATAAGAACTGACACATACTCTTGGTTCTCTGGTATAATGTAATGCGGATAGAAGTGTCCTACTGTAAATCGCAACATTACACTAATGCATACACATTTTTCCTTGAGAACACTTGGAATTTAAAATGTATATGTACACCCTAACTTTACAGTGATAATTACTTATTGCAGCATAATGATAATTTGAAAAGATCCAGCAAACTTTTGATTCCAAAGATACTGCAACCACCAGTTCAGACTGCTCATGAAACAAAGTCATTTGAGCTGCCATTTTGGATTCTTTCCTTGAAAGTAAGACACCAGCCAGCTAGACTACAGGCCTTGATGTGTAGAGTTTACTCTAGGCTCTTAGAAGCAAGCATTGACTTACATAATACAGTGCATTTTGTGTTTAGGATATGCTGTTGTAGTGTAGGTGTGAGGGGAAAACAGGTAATAACTACCAAGTACCAAATCAAACAATCCAAGCAAGTATTTTCAGCTTCTTCCTACAGTCACATATATTCTAAAACACTTTTGAATGTATTTCTACAGCATTTACACAGCACTGAACTGGTGGTATTCAGAAGGATGGAAATCCAGGGGTTTCAAACTTAACATATTAATCTTCTACTATATAATTCCTAAATAACAGAGCAGTTGACCTTATATACCTGTGCAGCCATTAAAGCACATCCCTGTTCAGTATTACTCATTCATTGAATGACTAAATGTTTGAGACATAGCAGTACCATGTGCACCCACGTTTAGTTTGTAGCTCCATATACCATTCACTTTGCAATCCAGAGCCTTTTCACATTTTCAGCTTTTGCCTTAACCAACATTGATTTTATAGGACAATAGAAAGATATGGTTCATCTATCTTAGTCTTGGGGTCAATCTGGGAAACACTGGTCCTCCTGAATTTCATTAAAACATTAATTCCAACTTTCTTAAAGACAATGAAAAAATTCTCAACAATTCCATGAATGGAGTTTCCACTCAAATGTGGTATTAATCCTACCATTCCTTCTAGATCCATGGGTTGTCTTTTCAGTAAACATGTTTTCTAGATATTAAAATGTATTATTTCTGCTCTGCATAATTGAAAGGCAAAGGAAATCAGAGAGATGTCCTTTCATTTTAATGGGCTCAGACTTAGTTCATTTAAACTTCAAGTTCAAATTTACTCTTGCTTGGTGCAAGAGATGGTTAGCTTTTCAGTTATACAAGTTTCCTTGTTTGAGTTGGCATTTTTTACTGTCTTAAAAAGACTTATACCTGCTTAACCTCTTTATCCAAAGCCACATCTTGGGCATATGTGAAATGGGTTTCCAGCCTGTGACTTGAACCACATGTCTAGTGGATAGGTCAAATAAAGTTCTCATGATATGGTTTCACTGCAGAACTGATAATAATGCTTTGCAGTGAGGATGCAGCTGGGTAATCTGAATCCCTGGCTGGGAAGGAGAACGACCAGCTAAAGTGATGAGATTGATTTATATGCCAGCTGCATGATGAAAACAGACTCATTCACAGATCCCTTGAGAGAAAGTAATTTCCTATTTGGTAAACAATCCCAAAAATCCATCATTTACATTCCTACCTGATTTTTCAAGGTGCAACTCTTGTGGCTCCCACCCATAAAATTTTTGGTCTGCAGATTGTGAGACAAAGAATCCAGTCAGCTCTGGTATATAGTCTTATCCACCCTTCAGACATACTGTACCTATATCTAATAAGCACAACCAACATGCTTCATTTCCATCTCAGCTGATTAGATCAGTTCATGATATGTGAAGTGGGAATCTTAATTCTTGATGTCATTTCTAATTCTTCTCTTCAGCTGCTTGGTTAAGTACATTGAACAGACTGAAGTCCACTATCAAAAGCTATAGATTTCTACTGATGCCTTAACTAGTGATTTCATAAAGACATAGACATCATTTTGTTAATCGTAGGTATTTCTGTGAGTTAAAAAATAATTACTTTTAAAAGCCTGTTTGTTGCTGGTGTGATACTTCACATAAATCCTATGTATTTCTAGTATTCCATAACTCTTCAGAAACTTTTATCCCACTTACCCCAAGACTACAGTGTTAAATATCTGACTCCTGAATCACCTCACTGATGAAACGTATTTACTGGGTCAAAGCATCAGAAGTACTAGTATGAGAATGAAGCAGCCTTTCATATGTTTTTGAATGTATGAATCCATATGCATTTGAAGCCTTTATGTACTCAAATGTAGAACCTTCTCTCTGCCTTGGAAAAAAGAATGCTGAGAAAGGCATAAAATATGGGTGGAACTTTTTTTTTTCAAATATTCTGCAGCAGCAGCATGACATATCTAAAAGAAAAACATGTCACATCTTCATGGAAGGAAACACATATACGTTCCACTCATAACGAGCATCACCTAGCCATATCCCTACTGCTTACACATTCCACACAGATCACTGAAAAAACTAATAGTCACTTAGAAAATTCAAGAGACATTTAAGGAAATATACTTCCAGCTTCTTTATTCTTCACTGTTGGAGAAATCTTCTGCGACCTGCCACCTTCCCACTCCCCATCCACCCCAAAAAGGTGAGGAGGAACAGGGGGTGTCCAAGCACTGAAATGAATATAGCAATTAATGTAGTTCTCTCCCTAACTGGTTTTAGCTATTGGCTGAAGGCAAGTGGACACAACAGAATATTCATCATATACATGCCTTGCTTTCAAAAAAACCCAAACTACCACCCACCAACTTATCAGTTCTTAACTTATTCTAGGATATGTGTTTTCTGTTCCTTCCCCTAGTACCCATGGGCAATGCCACCATTTACTGTGGTCATTCTCAAGAATGGAGTTGAAGATTAATTATGAAACTAATGCAAATTCACACTTCTTCAGCAGCAGAACATTCTGGAAAACTAAGTTTACAAAATGAACCTTAAAGTCAGCTCTAATGCTAAAGCTGCATGTAAAGTTTTCAGAACTCCAGAATTCAAAAATTGGCTGAACTTCTGCAGACTTCACACCCCTTCACTCTTTTTTTCTCAATAGAATGACAACCTGAGTGTAAGCAGGAAAAATTTTAGGCCAAAGGAAAACGTAGTGTGATCACTTTTGTAACCTTATAAATGGGGCCATAAACATAACCCCTTAATAATGTGAAGAATAATACGGTTTTTATTTGAACACACAATGTAAGAAAAAAATAATGGGAGAGGAATTTGATAGTCTTAACTTCCTAAATCCCATATGGTATGTTTATCATTTACCATATGTAGAGTGTCTGATGTGCATGCAAAGACTATGGATTTGAGATGCTTTCTCAGACCAGCAGCTTGAACATATCATATCCCACAGTTTTACGAGATCCAAATGAGATGCAGAACATGCACCATTTAATGTATAGGCACGTCTGCCTTCATGGAAAATGGTATTTACATTACCAGAATAAAAGACACTTCTTAAGAAGTGATCAGAAGAAGCCAAACTACATCCCTTTCTTAAAGTGTTCAGTGTTTTGGATGTCTTAATTATGCCCGTTCATATTCTGAAACACAAAAGGAATGTCAAGTATCCAACATTATCACTTCTATCAAAGAGGCAAAATATTTCCAAAGTGGACATGAAGACACCTTTCAGACACTTCATCAAGAGCCTAACTCAAATGCCTCGATGCCAATGCATGTAGCATGGGCAATAAACAAGACGACTTGTAGATATGCGTGCGCCTGCAGGGCTATAGCACATGGTGGGATGACTCCTATGACTGAAATGTTGGAATGAAGGGGTATCAGCTCTTCAGGAAGAACATGAAGGGGAGATAAGGAGGGGCTGCTGCCCTCTATGTTAAGGATCAGCTGCAGTGTTTGGAACTCCACCTGGGACTGGATGAGGAAACTAATGAGCACTTGAGAATCGGGGTAAAAGGGAGAGTAGGAGACATTACGGTGTGGCCTTAGCCACCTGACCAGGAAGACCAGAAGGATGAGCCCTTTTGTAGACAGATAGGACCAGCTCCACATTCACAAGACCTGGTCCTTAGAAATCTGTTGGAATAACAGTACAGCAGGGAATAAACAATTCAGGAGATTCCTGGAGTATGTTAATGATAACTTCCTCCTCCAAGTGGTAAAGGAGTCAAAGAGAAGAGGCTCTATGTGGAGCACTGCATCCCTACAAAAAGGCTCTGGGAGGATCTTATAGCAGTCTTCCAGTACATGAAGAGGACTACAGGAAAGCTGGAGAGGGACTTTTTATGAGGGACACTAGTAATAGGACAAGAGGGAATGGTTTCAAGCTAAAAGAAGGAAGACAGATTGTATCTCAGAAAGAAATTCTTCACTATAGAGAAGCTGTACATTGCTCTTCCTAGGATGCGTTCTAGGCCGGGTTGGATGGGGCCCCGGGCAATCTTGTCTAGTGAGAGGTACCCCTGTCTAGGTCCCCTCCAGCTTAAACCATTCTGTGATTCTTGTAATTTCAGATAGTTATCTACAACTATTTTATTCAAATTCTGCTGTAATAAAAAAATGATACACAAGACCTTTGAGCTTGCACTTTTCATCTCCTGTCCATACAATAGAGAGACATACATCCATTAAGATTCTGAAATAGAAAATCAGCTCTTGAAAAAAATAAACAAAGAAACAAAGGGGAAAACAATTATGATAATTAGAGTTGTGTGAAGCTTGGCTATGGTACGTACAGTTCATCCAAACCTTTTCTTTGGCTTTAGTTCATATCCCAAATGTTGCTTTGACTTACAGGCCTAGAGGAACACTCCAACTGAAACATTGCCAAATCCAACTTATTTTGGCAGGTTTAGGGTCAACACCATACAAACCCACAGGGTTCCTAAGATCATAAATCAGCCCAAGTTTGCCAAAACATTCTTTACTGCTCTGCATAAGCCTTCTCACTATACTCTTCCTTGTAACATTTAAAGCCTTTTGCTATCAGTACTGCATTTAGCAATACTATTACATAACTTCATATTATAACGCCTTCCTTATTCTGCGACAGACAGCTGCAATTTTTATTTTTTTTTTTAAATTACTGCAGTTGGGTTTGTTTTTCAGTGGCCACCAGTTACCTATGAGTTTGCATAGATGTGTAAAGAAACAATCCTTGGTCTGGGAGTGAATGACGCTGGGAAGGTCATTAAACTATTCACTCTCTTTTCCAGAACTTTCAAAACCACATTAAACAATCACCACACAGATTCTTATGGGACATTTGAAAACTATTTGGACTTATGAATTCATTAGAAAATACTTAATTTTAGGAAATTTCTTTACAAACACTCCATGTTTAGCCATGTGCTCACTAGTTCTACTGTTTACAAAAATGTCTAATGATTTGTCCAATACAGATGTTATTGAACAGCATGAGAGGCAATTTTTCAAAACTTAACTGGAACCCTTTCTAGAAACAGATGTCACATTAGCCGCCTTCCAGTTCTCTGATACAAAGGAAATACATCGGCATTATAAATTCACATATTTCATCTCCAATTTCCAAGAAGTTTAGAAAGAAAACTACTTGTTTGTGACAGCAACTCTGCCTGATCCTAGCCTCACCCTGTGTAGAACAAGGGGTTAAATGCGACAATCTCTTTGAGGTCCTTTTAAATGTGAATTTCCCCTCTAAACCACTCATCCTGTGATGATGGCACTGGTAATTCTAGTGATCATTGTGTAATCTCCACAACCACCATATCATTTTGAAATAAATATTTTACTCCTGGAAAGGGATCCACAGAAGCAGAACCTACCCAAGCTCCAGTTCTGTGAACACAAGACAGACTTTATGACCTTATTTTCTGAAAGCACTCATTGAATGACTTGATCACCTTGGGCTCTAGATTGTCTGCAAGTTTCCACCTTCAGACACATTGGAAAACTACTAGTTTGAATGCATTTCATTAGTTACTCCTTATTGTGCCTCATGCATTCCATATTCTGCTTATTTGTCCTTTACACATCACACTTGCCAGGTTGCTATTTTGCTATTTTTCTCTAATTTTTTTCTATTTTCGATTTTCTGATTTTCTCAACAGGAAAATAAAGTTAAAGCCACAAAAGATAATGGAACACACAACTGGTATCAGAAAGACCAGAGGCTTCAGAACCTTGTTCGAAGATGTTATCTACCCAAAAGTCCTTGAACCCTGTTCAGCACAAGACCCTGTTGACAGCACCCAGTCTTGATCATGAGCTGAAGGCACAGACTATGCTTCCCCTTCTTTGCAAGACAGATGGCTTACCCTGAGTAGATTCCCATGCCACAGAACCTGCCTTTGTCCCTTCTTTTGAGGGCCCTGGGCTCTGATCTCCCAGCACTTGACCGACACAAACACCCATTACTTCAACTGCAGCTTGCTCATTACCATGATCAGCATTAGTATCAAAAGGTTTCTGTATGGTTCCTGATTTCCTTATAATGACCGGGGCAATGGTTTTTCACAGTGTAATTCACCCAGGACAGTTATATTAAACTTGCCTTTTTAGCCTTTAGGAACATTTGGAAGATTGGAGATTTTTTTTTTTTCCACATGTCTGTTTACTAAAAAATTCAATGTGTTTTAATATAATTGGTGGGTTTTTTAAACATTTCAGGAAATATGTAAGGAAATTACGTAATTTACAGATGAAAGTTAGAATCAAGCACCTTAGAGAACCTATCGTACCTAAGTTAGCTTATGTCCGGCAGCTAAGTAGAGTCAATGGATTCATATCCTACCACAATGGATTTAAGACACCTACCTCCATGCATCCCATAAACTTACCCACAGCAAAGTTTTCTAGACAGGATGATACTCTTAGATGATATTCTATATGCTAACTTTCCAGTATTCTCGTGATATGGTGATTTCACATTTACATAAAAGATACAAAAGAAGAGGTTAAGTATCAATTATCCTACTTATCGCACTAATTAGTGTTTAACAGTTCCATAAGTAAAATATGAACAAAGTCATCACAGATAAAGGATTGAGGTCTATGCTGAAATCACAAGAACCAGACAGCAGCTTTCTAGCAGTCTTTTCTAATATCTGTATTAAGAGAAGTAATGATATTTGCTAGGACTTGGCAGCCAAATGTTCTTATAAAAGAACACCCAGATAGAAAAGCCAATCTTGACAAACCCTACAGCTGACTGCAGAAGGACTTTCTCACAAATTACAACTCCCATCAACAGATCAGATGTAAATGATGAATGACAAAGGACTGTTTCCATTTGTACTTCAGATCTGATTTCTCAATGACCCTTTAAGTTTATTTTTTGTCTGTACTGGGTTTTTATAATTATTTTTCTCTTTATGTAAGAAATCTTTTTCTGACAAGGCAGTGGCAAAATTCCCATTAACTTACTAAAGGCAGGAAAATTCTTTCTTCAAAATGAAGGGACCGTGGCACTCATGTGACACACTGTTCATATTGTTATAATGTCCCTTTGAAGTTTAAGAAAAAAAAAAGGAGGGCGGAGATCACATACACCTGGCTTTTATCTTTGTCATAGCTTTTAGATGGATAAGTTATGGTAGTTCTCATTATGACAAAGGTATGTGACAGCTAAAGAGTAGGTGTAAAATGCTTCTTTCATTATGCCAATATGCAACTGTGAAAAGAAACATGACTGGCCAATAATAAAAATAATACTGCTTAATAAAATTCCACCCCCACTAGAGAACAAACACATTTCTAAAAGCATTTCTAATTCATGCAACTAAAGTATCCACATAAATAAAAAGAATAACTCAACATGCATTTTTTAGAAGGCAACATAATAAAATTCTGCACCCTGTGCCTAGTTCTTGGTGTTTAAGATTCAAAGTTAACAGTTTTATAGTTCACCTACGTCAGACTAATATTTTTAAAAATGGTTTGTTCTCTATTGAAGTTGATGAGCAGTGTCACTGGACATTAATTGCATTCATACATTTATTTAATGAACGTATTGAGACTTTGATAATATCCTTATCAGACTTAGCCAAGGTATTCCTAGGGAAGGAGTCTTTTTCAGAGGCATAAAACTGAACAGACTTTCCCAAGGAAAAAGATAAATGGAAAACCAAACAGCATTCAAGGATCAAATAAATGCTTGTGTAAGCTAATAAGGACCCTAGCTGTAACTTGGGACAATATTGTTTGCTCCTAATTGGGTTTAATCTGATCACAAAAAAGTGAAGTATACTTTCTTTAAGTACAAGATCTGATGGTTTGGCTTGGCATCTGCAAATCACCGTTCTTTTCCCTGATGTGTTTATTCTACTATCTCAGTTCAACTAAGCACAAAAAATTCAAAAAGAGAGGTTAACAGGGTAACAATGACACTTGGTTCCAAAATCACCTAATGCAATCTACTGCACAAAAGCATCTCAATGCAAAGATCACTTGACAAAAAATAATACTGAGAAACTGCTGTTGTCAGTACTTACTACCTGTAATTAATAGTGTATAAGGCTATAACACAACACTTGTAATGAGAGATGAGTGGTATAAAGCTGGATTATCAGCAACCAACTAAAATAATTCTACTTCCATTACGTAAGCAGAACTTTTGTCACTGACCAGAGGTATTAGTAACAAATTTCCTGTTATTCAAAATTATCTCTGGAGAGTGAAAAACAGCAGCAAGAGCTAGCATTGGCTAAAAACAAATGAATGCAAGATGACCAAATTACAAAACTAGCTAGAAAGCTTAGCTTGATGCAAACAAAGGAGGTTTCAGAGAACTTTTTTTCATTGTCACCCCAGCCTACCGAGCATTCAACCCAAAAAATAAGTTATAGCCCACAGATAAGCTATGATTATAACAAAGCATATAGACATATATTTTGCATGAATGTACCTAATAAATTGTATTTTCAGGACACATTACTTTTTTGCTAGTTTATACCTAGGAATAGGTATTTGTGCAAATTGAAAATAAAACGAAGCTTAGATAACATTATTAAGCAACATCTAATTGTAAACACTAATAAACACACTATATTGCTTTTACATTACATGGCTAAACCTCCTATATTCATCTTACATTTGAAGACAGGCTCACAAATAGGGTCAGACATTTTATTGCAATTTCACTTGGCAGAATTTCAATCTAAATCATTGTTTTTGTCATTAATTATAATTTATGTAATATAGAGTGTTTAAATACAGAAGTTAGGAAAATATTAGACAAGCTATAAGTCAATGTAAAAGTTAAAACTGACCTGTATGTGGAATGCTACATTGGACAGTTATGTGCTGAAATACTAACATCTATTATAATGAGGTTATTAATGTAGAGTTGACATATGACTTGATCTGCAGATGCCCTACTGACTAACCTTTTGCAACTATATCTCAGTGTAAACCTGTGGTAATTATTGCTGGGTAGAGAGAGTTGGTTTAACTGAATTATTTCTTTTGATGCATGTTGAATGTGATTGCCCCCTGGAGACTATAGGAGTCCCACATGTGTGAGTTATTACATAAATATTAAAGGGAAGAAAAAAAAGTGGTGTATCACATTAAATTTTTCCTGTTTCCCATTGTTGCAGTTTTGCTTTTTCCCTCCAACAGGATTTTCTTCTTCCAGTGTCTTACCATATACACCCTTTTCAACTAACAAAGCACTTACTAAAGCACACAGTAGAAATAAACTAAACATAAAATACTTGTCAGTAATTGCAGTTCATTGGTATCTAAATAATTATATTAGAATATATATATTTAACTTTGTTTGCTAATCCAGACACCCACATTTTATTCACAAGTAGCTGGAGGCAGTTTAGAGAACACTGAAAATCATTATGTCCTTACTGAACTTTGGAAACAGAAAGATGAGAAAGCCAGCACCCAGACTGTCTGATGCAGTCCTTGTAACAGTACTGATATCGTATTAATTATATGTAATGTTTTATAATACAGTATAGTTGATAAAAAATAAAGCCATAAATTTGAATAGTTCTAAGAGTAAAATTCCTGTCATTTTATACTTACATAATGTAATACTCCAGACAAAGGAAAGGGAATGCAACTACTTGCAACAGTTGTACTGATAAAGTTTTATCTGCTAAACTCACACACCTATGTATATTATAGCTGGTTAGACCAACATAGCACAGAACACTAAGTCACTTCTGTCAGCCTACCAATTATGCCAAAGAACAAAGATGCAAGAGGCTGTAAGTCTAGTAGAAATTGAGCTTCAAGTGAGATTTTCACAGACTGTCTATGGGGACATTTCATAACAAGAGTAGTTTTGTGTTCTGGGGATTACACTGCACAATGAAAACAAATGTCAAAGTAAATCCCCACAGAAAAAAACCACTTCTGGTATTGATCCTCAGACCTACCAATCAACCTTCCTGCCCTCTGTAGACTCTCAAATAGTTTTCTGCATCTGAAACCTTTTAGAAATAGTTTCTTCAACATAATCTTAAACTACTGGCTGAAGTTCAACACACTATTCAACAACACATATGGAATTTATCCACAACTTATGGTACTTCCACAGCCAGGGAAAGAAAATTCCTAAATATCCATCCCATGGTAACAGTATTTATTTTTCATATATAGGTATATACAGAATTTATGTTTATATTATGTTAGAAATCTGAAGATAAGTACACTAGTTGCATCTTCAATAGTCTTATGTGTGTTTGAATACATTAGCCTGATTTTTGTAAATATGCACTTCTAATCAGTTAATGATTTTTTAATATACTGCACTACATCATCACATGCTTATTTATTTTTTCTATTACCTGCTGCCCGAGACCCCACTCAAAGATTTATTTTTATAGAAAAGCTATCAATGTGTCACAGAAAAGACAGGCGTTGAAGTCCTACTTTTTCAAAATACATGAAAAATTTATGTTCACCTACATGAAAGTGACTGCTTTAGAAAAATGCAATTCCTGCCTTTTTCCTAGACATCCACAAGAGAAAAATAGTTCCTTTAACTGTTTGAAATTTACAATGTGCTATAGAGTTCGCTAGTGGGCATTGTTGAGGTAGTAGTTACTAGCAATGCTTTATCTTGTCAAAATCCAGCTATAATTAGAGCAGAGAAATGCCATATGAAGTAATCATGCACAAAATTGTGTAATCTATTTTGCTAGGTTTCTTCCATTTGCTAGAACTCTTGCTTTACAAGGATGAAACCATTTGATAAGTCCTAGAACAGTAATTTTCTCACAAGTTGACCAACTTTCAGATGAACTACTCAACGATGAATTTTTACAGTCCCCAAGGAATATCTGTAGTTTGAGAACAGAGTCATACAAGCACATATTTAAGTATTCAAGCAACGAATCTAAGAGAAGTCTGCAGACTTGTTACAGAATGCTAGCATACAATATTTACTTTTACATTTCTCTGTGTGTTAGCTCATTAATGTAATGACATGAAATAGACCACATATGCAGGATGTAACCAAGCATTTTAAAATTGCTCACTTGCGCTTGGAATCAATTCACTTGTTTGAAAGTATTTGCAAAGTCTTTAACAAATGTATCCCGTCAAAAAAAATATACTGAAACTTTACAAATCGTGCTGTTGTTGACAGTATTTCTGCATGAAGACCATCATAGTCTTCAATCTTAAAAGTCAGGTGTGTGATTGGGATTCTGCTTTAGTTTTAGGAAACTTCTGGTAAAATATGTGTGTTAACTCAATGTGACACAATACAAATAAAGGTTTGTTATACATTTGCCACAAACAATTCCATTGTCACTGAATTGCTTCCAAAACCTTATGATTCTTTGTTAACTTACACAAAGACTGAAAGAAGACAAAAAAAACACAGACGCTCCTAAACTATTATTAAAGCCATCTAAATGTATAGGTCCACCTCTGGATGCACGCTTAAAATAGAATTCACTTTTAATACAATAACTCATTATTTTAATCTCTTAAAAGGTTGCGTTTTCTCACCACATATGTATTTCAGCACTAATAAATAGAAAGCCATGTGTTTATACAATGAATTCCCTCCTGCCTTATGTCAGCTACATACACTAGTGCCTATCCACATAACAGTCATGACTGTTTCCTCTGTCTCTGAACTGATTACATTGCTCTGTTCACTTTTATTTGTAGGATTTCATCTCATTCCCTAGCTCCCTTTTTATTAATATTATAGTTCAAAAGTTTTTGAGATGATGCAGTAGGAAATATACTACATTAAGAGAAAAAGCATAATATATTAATGTCTGTTTTACCCTCTTGTTTAGACCATGCTGCTATTTTATTTTATAAGTCAGACATAACATATGGCAGTGTACCGTGTCTTCTGAATATTTTGTATTTCTAGAAATATTAAGGAGATGAAAATTATATGCTGAAGAAGAGTAAAAAAAATAAAGCAATCAATCCAAGTTTAAGAGTAACGCTGACTAGCTGTGAAAGCTATTGGGAGCTATTTTTAGTGAGTTAAGATATCACAGATATTCTCACAGCAAGAATGAAACAGCAGTAATATTAACCACCTTGTATTTTGCATCTACTTGATAAGGACTTTCTGCTGATCATCTTTTATTCACTGATAAGGCCATTTCCAGACACAAAAATATATTGAAAACCTAGAATTACTGCCTTGCCTCAGTATGCCCAGTGACAAACCAAAACTGACAGGCTGACTGTTTAAAAACCAAGGTATTTTCAGTTGGAAAGTTTTCATGTGTACACAATCTGTTCACAGTACTTCAGGCTAGAGCACTGACCACACTACCTGTGTACAGTATTTGAAATCAATGAGAACTGTACACTGTCTCCAAACCACTTCTTAGTGAAACACCCCTTTTAAGCAGAAGAGATTCCACCCATAGAAAATCCAAGCTACCTAGAAGAGAATTGTGGGAGATAATCTAGGCATTCCAAACATTAAGGAAGTTTAAAAAAAGTTGTTAGCAGATACACCAGAAGGTGGAAAAAAACCCAAAAGTTTTGTAGATCGGAGGGTATTACCTCTGCTTGTTTTACTAACAAGATTCACTATAGCATTTAGTTGTAGAACAAATCTGTTCTAGTCAGAGATGTCCTTGATTATNTACCTGTGTCAGACAATTGTCACAGTTTTCACAGATAGGTGTTTCTTAACTTAGCGCAGATATGATTCCATAAGATTCAATTCCATTATTACACTGTCACTTTACATTTAGAAAAAAATGTCAGACAAAAACTTACATTTAGATTTCCTTGAAGGCTATGTTATAAGACATCAAGGAATATTATTACAAGTACATTCTTATTATTTATTCCAGAAAAGAAAAATAGACTTTGTTGGTATTATTCTAGGTTTGAAAATCAGAATCTAGACCAAACCCCCCTCAAGTTCTCAATGCTATGCAAATGTGGGTTTTTTTCCAATTCTATTGAGGCCACAGTTTTACTGGAAAAAACATGTTCTATACAAGGACCAAGAAATCATCTGAGGAAAACTCACATCTATTTCAAGATTCTTCAAAGAGATATGAAAAATTATGACATTATGACATGATAGCTGGATATTTCCTAGCTCTCTCTTCATATCTCTTTAAAAAAGTCAGTTGATATTTTGCCTCCCAAGGAAAACATGGTACCCTTGGGTTGGTACGAAAGAAAACAAATAGCATATACCTATTACATATGGCATTATATGTATCATTTTGAATGTAAGCATAAATAAAGTTCAAATCTGGAAAACTCACAAATGTAGCCGCACACTCAGACCTATGAAGAGCAGGTGTGTTCCATCCCTACACCAAGTCATCTGTGGCTAAATCTTACAGGAGTAAATGTGTAACTTATTTCAAAGACAGGTACGAAAGTCTTAAATCAAAATCAGTCTGAAATAACAAGCCAATCCAAATCATAACTGCATCCACCAGCGCTCTTGATCTATGATTTTAGCCAGAAAAAAAACTTGCTACTCCAAGAAGGAGGATGGGTTTTTAAAACAACATACAAAACAACTTATGAAAAAATTTCCTTTATATATTCAGCAAGGCTAATTGACTAGAGCTTTAGAATTTGTTTGGCTTTTTTACCAGCCAACCACTAGCATCATATAACAAGACCTTATGCTCTCACCTACTATTTGTAACTACCTCACACATTCAAAACAAACCAACCACACCAGTGATAAATGAAATCAACATACATTATGAGCAGAATAAACACACATCAGAGTCATGTTACCTCTGCTAGTCCATGTCAAGTTATCTGTTTTACTAACAAGATTCACTATAGCATTTAGTTGTAGAACAAATCTGTTCTAGTCAGAGATGTCCTTGATTATTGAAAGGAGGTTGGACTAGATGAACTTCCAACCCAATACATGTTGGGTATGTTTCTGTAAAGAAAAGGTGCTCATACCTTGCAACGAAAGGTAAACCTCAAACTGACAATATGTGAGGCAGGAACATGTTTCCATTAGATATGGTAGTAATATGAGCTGTTACTGGAACAATGGATTTTGTAATTGATATATGATAACAAAACCTAAGGAACTTCTGCAGAGAATAACAATTCATTTACCTCAGAAGAACAACTGAAAAGAAACCCCAGGTCTTACCCGTTACCTCATCTTTCTTAATTTATAAAGAAGTAATCATACAGGGACATGTCACCGAGCCCATTTGGGACCCTCAAAGCAGTGAAACACTGTACCCACTAGACCAAAGCAACTCTATAATTTAATTTTTCAGGGAAGAAAAAAGCTGACAGCTACAAGTTTGTCTGTTTTTATCGATCCCTCTCTATTCACTTTGTTTCTTTTGATATTTACTTGAGCACATCATCGTACTTTAGAGTCAAGTTTGTCTTTGCAACTGCACTTCTCTGGGTATTTTATATCTCGATCTATAAAGTCAAACAATTACATTCTGGTGGATTTCATTCCTTTTTTGATCTGTGCAGTGAAAGCCAGTGTAGCTGACTAAAGAAACAAACAATACTGAGAGAACATATCCATCTCTACATGATCACAACAGTCAACATTAAGAAAGGCCTAAGGCAAAATAAGCCAAGGAAATTATAACATTTAGACATAAATAATTATAGCAGTAAACTGATGAGAGCAGTGGGTTCCTTGTTTTGCTTATGCCAGAGAAGGCAGAATTAGCTGCACTGAAATGCCAGCAGCACAAATATCCAACACTTTCTTCTACCTGTTATTCTTGCAGCTACTGGCGGAATGCAAAGCACTTACCAATAAACTGAAGCAGCTGGGATCCACTCTTTTTTACTTTCCCAGCTGCTCAGCAAGCATAGGATGGACCACAAAATGCACACATCTATGTAACTGAAAGAACTATGTTGAACCATACAATACTAAAATCACACAGGTATGTAAATATCTGCCCAATGAAAAAACAAAACTTTAAAAAATGACAGCATGCTACTATCTGATATTCAAACATGCTGAACAGTCATAACTACACTATATAACCTTACCGTGCCTTGTGAAAATAATGCTGTGAATATCACAGACATAGAATCTAAAACTATAGTGAATTACTTGCTTGTAAATTAATAAATTACAGCCCTTTTGAAGAGAGGGTGTTAGAATCTACTGTTTTTTCCTCCACCTAAATAGTAAATATTTCATGGATGCAACTGAAGTCAGTAGAGCATCCTCCAGTAGGAGAGAGCCATCAGTTCTTTGTGAAACAAGAGTCATTACACATCCTGGAAGACACATAGTAAAATAGAGGTGTACCTTCTCTAATTTTTTCAAAACACAATTAAAAAATTAACTCACTTGTAAATGTTGAGCGTTGTCAGTCATATTGTCCTCTCGTCTACGAACCTCTTCCAACAACTGTGCGTTCTTCTTTTTCTCCAATTGTTGATTGTGCTTCAGATTGGCAACCTTCTTGTTTTGGTCCTTCATATGTCTAAGAATTGTATAAACATACACATCTATAAATTTACTTGAGACTATGACGCAGAACATCCATTCTCCAACAGATACAAACAATCCAAGTATCAGATGTAAACCATCTAACTTCATCTTATTTTTAAGCGGCATATCAAATCAGTTTTAATACCATCAGATTATACAAAGGCAATTATTCAAGTCTTTTTCTTTTTTAATGATTTTCTCACAAATAGTCATGCATGTCCTAACCACTATGCAGAACAACAGTTCTTGTAGGAGAGAGATACTATCCAACAATCCTTACAGAATCAGTGAGCTTTGGGAACAGTGTTAACAGATGCTTTAAGCAGCGTAAATTTCAAACAAAGCAGAATGTGAAGAATACTGAATGTTGTCAAATTAGATTCTATGATTCTATGACATTTTTGAAAATGTGGACTACAGATACACTACTATAAGGATTAAAAAGTGTGATACGCCACAAAGTCAGATCATAAACACAACACGGAGAATAAAGAATGTCTTTACAAACACCACAGTACATAACAAAAACATTATTTAAAGAGAGAGAGATGTAAGAAGACTTCTTCCTACAAAAGATTATCAATAAATAGATTTATGAGTAACTTCTAATGAAAATGAAGCAATCATTACCGCTGTTACATATTTTATTTTGTTAAGATTGCACTCAAGTGAAAAAAAAATGTTTCACTGATTAATTACCTTTTACTGTGAATATTCATCTATTAAGATATCAGAAGCTTTCTAGATTCTAAATACCTAGCATACAACCATTAGTTTTGGCATGTGGGGTTGTTTTTTCTATGAAGGCAGGCACTGAAAAAGAATCAGTGCCATGATGTTTTCTATGTGCTTGGATTCTTAGATATTATTCCTCTGACTTTCTTTGACTTTGAGGAATTTATTTTTATATAGATAAAAGGGAGCAAAGTCATGTGCAAATTCCTAATGAGATCTGTTCACTAATCCTATTTTGGCAAATGATGAGAATAATTTTCCATGCGCAAAAGGATCACTGAAAATGTCTCTGTTGCTTCCACATTAGAACTTTCAGTGGAAAAAAAAAATAGAATAATTTCTTGTAGTGATTTTATCATGCTAAAGAAAATAGGTCATAATTCTATTGCTGGTTTCCTTGTCCTATGAATTGAGGTTTTTTATACTTCTTTATACTGAAAAATGAACAATGAATCTCTAATCAATAAATGTAGTCACAACATTAATTGGTATGAAAGTAGGTACAGTACCTAACAGAAAAGCTGATTTATTATTACTAATAAAAGTAACTTCAAATAGCCTAGAAAAATAAAATCAAGTACAACTGAGTCAAATTAAGATACTTGCTTTTTAGAAGAATCTACACCAGGCTCAGAGATATTTTTTTTAAAAGACAATTATGAATTCATCTATTTGAAAAAAAATTTATTCCATGAATCTATCCTGTATCCTTTAGTGTTAATTTTCTGTTGGAAATAAAATTAATGAACACTGTACATACCATAAAGCTAGGACTCCCCCAAGACGACATGATTACCAGAAACAGGCCAGAATTTTTTTAGTGCTATCACTTTTATATTATATAGAAAACTCATCTTCTCTAGACTAACACACTCTTGTCATGAGTTAGTATTTTGCAATAGTAGACATTAAGACCTCAGCTTGTATCTTCACTAAATATTTCTTATATTAGCCAGATACAGTTCTAATAAACTATACATCCAGATCTTTTTTCTTTTATAGACATAACTTTAAGAAAATAACAAGACTCCTAAGAAACATCACCTTTTGCCAGATCAGACAGACCATCAGGACATCAGACTACAGACGCCTCTTGGTAGAATTCTACCATCATATGTAAATTCACATAAGAACAAGAGACACTACATGATGGTCACAAGAAACCTGCTTACACAAGACCTACTTCTATAGGCCTGGAGCATAGCATAAATCACCAGCACTTTATCATAGTACTTTAAGAAAGGTTAATTTTCTAAAAAGCACGATGCTCTACCACAGCTAATCAATAATAAGAAAGCAACACAAAGGTGCTAAAAACAAGAGGACTGTTTCTGTCAAGTTTACACTGACAGGTTGATAAAATAACAACCAGAAAGAAAGTAGTTTTTAAGTCTTCAAAAATATAATGGCTTTAGCTACTGAGTTAGCTATTTTTTTATTCAATTTTCTCGATAATTTTACATTATATACATTAGATGCTTTGTGCAACTCCTAGTGAAAATCAGTTTTGATGGGTCCATGTGGCATAATTGTAGCCATACACCTAATCACCATAAAACCAAAAAGAATACTAGGGAAAATTTTCACAACTTCATATACAAATGTAGTATTTGGCAGAAAACTTGTTGGTGTAGTATGATTTTCTGATGTTAAAATATAAAATGGTTTCCAAGCTAATGCTGAGTAAATAATAACTTATATTTAATCTCTCTAAGAAGTGCCATTTTGTGCCAATGCTAACTGCTTCTTTCATCACCCTTCGCTCTCACAACTCCTTATTTCAGTTTCTGTCTAATACCATGTTCTACTTTTCAGTGTGGCCAAGTTGCAAAGGAAAACATCTGGTGCCTGTGATATGCAAAGTCTTGCAGAGAAGGAAATAAGAAAGCTGTGTCATAGTCTTTCTTTCTTCCATAACTGCCTAAATGCCTATGGAAATTAAAAGAAAATGCTACAGTTAAAAAGCCTAGCTGTTTCCTTTTAGGCCTGTATTAAAGATACAGGAGGAGGTCAACAGAGGAAACACAAGAACACATTCCCCACCATTACTTTCAATTTTTCTTTTTTTAACAGTAAATTACCAAACATAATCCGTGATCCAGTATATTTTAAACTATGCATGCTGTAGTATTTTATCACATAGATATGTTTCTAAATGCTTTTGAGCAAAATAAAATCACAGAATGTTAGGGGTTGGAAGGGACCTTGAATGTCATCCAGAAGATTGGGATAAATGAAACCTATATATGAGAAATAGAAAAATATTTGGGAGCTGTACATAATCAGCACTTTTGCCATTACGATCCAGGATATTAAATATCCACAGTTTACCAGTAGCTGTATTGATATGCATAGTTGAGTCTACATTATCCTGTATCATGAGGAATTAATTTCATGCGTTCTGCTACACTGTTTCAGTTTAAAGCTTATGAGGCACAAAATTCATTAGGTAGAATATAAATAAAACATTACTCATCTGAAATGTATGCTGCAGTGGTCTGGGCAGTAGAATTGAGCTTACCATCACACATTAATCATATTCTAATATCAAAATATATGGAAAAGTATTCTTTGTTAGATAATCAAACTGCCCCAAAGCAGTGCGATGAAATCCACAGCTTTCAGGTTTTCCGCACTGTTATCATTCATTTTGAAGTTTCAGATCTAATCTTACAGCGAGCTAAATTGTTTAACCACTGAACAAAGCATTACAGCCATCTCAAACTCTTCATCATAGAATACTATGCTGTGTTTGTAATTTTACAAACTTCATATAACTGGAAAGCCAGTCTTCAAACTAGTTCTAAAGCACTAAAGTCCATAGCACACTGAAGTGGTGCCAACACATCATTTGGTTAAAGAAATTATGTTCTGAGCTCATAACATTTAAAACAGAAAAACACAGTCTACAAAGCTATGTAGATGACTAACACTTTACCCAGATGCTTAATCCTAGTCAAACATTATAAATTGGCTGGTTAATGACACTATTTCAGGCAACAAATTTGAATGTCCTTTTTTGTTTTCCTATGTTTATAGGTAGTCAGCATTTACCATAAAACATCTAGCAGCTTCATCTATGGACAAAAATCAAATTCAGAGTGGAGCTGACTTCAGAATGGAGCTAGAATGCAAGCATATCTTGCATATGAGGAAAGGGAAAAGGAAACGTTCCATGCTACTCCATAGTTACAAACCATTCATTCAATATAGAGGAGGAATATCCAGCAAACACCCCTGTCACATAACTATTAGATTACAACAATATTAGAAGTTAATAAATAAAGGTCACCACCAGACACAAGGAAAACTTTGATTTATAATTTGATATTTCTAGATTATATAAAGTAACTAATCTAGCAAACTACCATACTGTAAATTGAACTGAGTTTTCTCAAACCTAGATCAAACCATTGCTCTGAACTGTAAACACACAGTAGTCTGTAGCTATGTTACACCAGTAAAAAAATCAGGCAGTTGTAATTCCTTATTTATCTTCCTGGATCTTCCTGACATGAGATAATGTTCAATAATCAATCTTAACACATGGAATACTCCACCTCAATGGAAATTAAACTGAAAATCAGGGATCTAAACTACTGCAATATCCATATCTGTTCTCCTTAGTGCCCAACAACTTTTTCAGGGAATAAGCCTTAGATCATCAACAGAGGAAACAATAGATTGTAGCACCTCTGCCTTCTGATATTGCTGAAAACTCATCAGGCTATGATTGCTAAATATTTAGAATATCACAGTTGTAAGCAAAACTGGCCAAGGAGCTGTAGAGTTCTGTAGCTGTTTCTCTTATGAAGTCAAGACCAAACATAAAGACTCTTAATCTTGCTGTGCAAAGAGTAAGTTGGTGTAAGGACAATTGCACTAGCCATCCAGTCTACTTAGGTTTTTAACCAAAATGTCACTGTAAGAAATAGACATCAGCATCACAGACACCCAGGTGCTTGAGGAGTAGAAAGAGAAATATCAAAACAGTAGTAGCATTTAGTACTTGCTAGGTGAATATCACTAATTTTAATTGTTACCTTTTACTACACCCATTCATAGTTTTCCTCTTGTTCTTCCAGAACAGCATCAAATTGGTCTCCTAGTTCTATCATACATTTCCCTCAGCGCAACTTCGTACAACAAATTCAAAAATTTGTTTCAGATTACACTAAATTTGAGTGTATTTCATATTCAGTTTTACAGTAGTGTGTAACTGCTGTCTAAATTCCACTGCTTTCATCTGTGATAGCTATAGAAAATCACACTATTTCATTAAATTCCCAGCTTTAATTAGCCACCTGGGTGCCTTGGCTAAAAAATTGGTAGCGTCAGCCAAAAATAACTGTTACATGCTTAGTGTAGCCTTTACTCTATTTTATAAAGACTTTTTTTTCCCTCAAAGCATCCAAAAAATGCAGACACGCAAAATACTCCCAAGAGCAAAATGTAACAACAGTTTTTAATGAAATATGTCTCTGAAATAATTTTCACCCTACTAAATAGTACTACAATGGGACCAGCTCTATGAAAGTCAATGAAAAGATTTTGCAATATGCTAGGAACTTGTAACTCATAAAAAAATTAAAAAATAAAACAAAATATAAACAACATTAAAATTCAAATACAAGAGTGCAATGACCTCACCAACAAATGGGTTTTTTTCAAGGGGAAAAAAAAAACCCAGAAATAAAATGAATAATTAAACATTTTTTACTCATCGCTTTAGACTTGCACTAGGTAGAACACTACCAGCATTGCTACTTTTGTCTTTTCAACAGCTCATCTCTTTCTCCTTTACAAACAGTCCATGCCTTCACAAACAATTCACATGTGTGGCATAAAATGAAACTTAACATTTTCCTAGGTGCTCCGGATCTCAGTAGCTAGTCATGCAGAAGAACTGATCCTGTAAATCCTGTCCATGTGAATATCCATTTTGAACTATGCTACTTCAGGAAGACTCAGTAGAAATATTTGCAACAGTTTAGTTCTCAGCCTTAAAACTGACAGTACACATAGGTTCTCATACTATGGAGTCCTCACTAGAACAGCAGTATGAGGTTAATTCTTTAGAACTCAGATCCAGCCACCATTCAAATCCATAACATTTTCCACAAAGGTATGTGTGAAATGTTGCTTCTGGCATCTTCCTAGAGTACAAACATATTTGCTAGCACCAATCCATAACACTGAAAACCAAAATTGGTCTGGACCCTAGTAAAATGTTAACATCACTAGTGATGTTACGAGGGTTACACATTCCTGACAAAAATATGCAAGGATACTGCTTATTCAATTAAAACCCATAGATAAAATTTGTTTTCCTCAGATAAAATCTATCTGCAGCAGGGAAAATTGTGCCTGTACAGAAATTTCTAAGACAGTGGTCTCAAATGTGAGATGAATTCTTCTGCATAACTTCATCCATCCTATTCTCTGCCTGTGGAAGTCTCACACTTGATAGAATTACAAAGAGTTAGTTGGAAGGGACCACGAAAGATCATCTAGTCTAATCAGGTCATCTAGGTCACACAGGAACACAGGCAGATGGATTCTGAATGTCTACAGAGAAGGAGATTCCACAAACTCTCTGGGCAGCCTGTTCCTCTTGGGCCACTCTTAAAACGGCTATGATCCTATCCTGATAAGAAAACTTATTTTGGTATGATAAAGAAAATATAACATACCTCAAATACTCCTGCATTTTCTTGAAGAAAGCCCTCATTCTTGAGGGCTAAATTTATTCAATGTCTTATTAAGTATGTCCAGCCACCTTAAGATTTATGCTGTTATTTGCATTTACAGAAGCTCTCAAATTGTTCTTTTAACCCCAATTCTATAATGTAAAGAATTATTAGTATCAAAAAATACCTTTTTAATTGGGAGAGGATGTCTTTATTCTCAGCCTTATCTCTTTTCTTTTGTTTAACTAATAGAATTGTCATAATGACAACATAACTCAAAAATAACATGTTCAAAACCAAAAGCAATCACACCAACAATTATGAAATTAATTGCAGCCCACATAGATCCATAGGTCTTAAAAACCACAAGGTACTGAAATTGCTAATGAAAAAAAGGTCACAAATTCAAATAATCCTTTATTGTCATCATTTTCCCACTCTTTTAAGTGTTTAATATTCATTCATAGTCAGATTATGACAGTGCTTCATAGTGACACCTATATAGCCTCCAAAAGCACCACAAAAAGATATTGCTGCCCTGAGAGTGTCTAATGCTTCACCTGGCAGAAAAAAACTGAGTGCCATAGAAATCACTCAAACATTTTCCACCTCAAAAACAAGAATGTGGGAGGAAGCATTTGCCTAACGCAATCTGGGATGTTTTCCAAAATCTTTGTTTAAGAAGTGTTTAGTCTGACACAGTTCCCACCACATCCCTAGAGGGATGCTGGAAATATCCACATGAGGATGCATGAATGGAAAAGACCTACGAAAATCCTATTCCAAATTATGGTTCTTATCATTTTGTTTCAACATGCACTGCACTGCAATCACTGAAACTCCACTACAGTGCACTGCACTATTGTCTTTCTCAGCACATTCTTACTGGATGACACTTTATATGAACATCTGTGAAATGTGTACCAGAAGACTCATCTGTCACACATCTCTCCCATGCACTCAAGATTGTTCTGCAATTTCTTCTGATGTTCTTTAAAAGAAAAAAAATGCAAAAAACCAAGTACTGCTGATGACAAGACACTAGATGAGAAGGATATTTGATCTGATTTAATATGACAGTTGCTTGCTCAGCTATTTTATTAATTGATACCATTAGTCATAACTGTAACCAATAACCAGATATTGTTCTGCAACCAAGGAATTGCAGTCCTGCTGGTGCTTCATTTGGTCCTTTCTAGCTGTGACAGTGGTAAGCTTTTTCCTTTATTTTCTTAAAAGAAGCAAACAAAACCACCCAACCAACCAAAAAAAACCACACAAACAAGCCACCAACAAATAACCTCATTAAGTCCTGACTCTGTCCAGTTATTCCCTGCATACAACAGCTCCACAGCATGTATAGCTCATCCTGACAGCAAGCAGGATCCAACCTCTGCTGCATTTCATATTTCATTGCAATTTCCTTCCAAATCAAATCTATCAAATCTTTCAACTGTAACTCCCAACTCAATCCAGCAGTTCTCAAGATCAGGCCAGCCATGCTTTTCCACACTTTTGCAGTAACTTCCTCAGATAAGGTTTGCTTTCTTGTTTTGACACACTGAATTCCCTTTACTACAAATCCAGATCAGTCATTTCAATCCACTCAATTACACTGTCCAGGCTTCTGCATTTTGGAAGCAAACATTGCAAATAAAAGAAGTGGTTCTACCAACAGCCCAATTCCTATATTTAGTTCCCCTGTCTCTTTTCAGTCACAGCTTTTGAGGGTAAGCTGTGCTATCTCACAATGATTCTTCACTCACACATCCTTCCACTGTACAAAGGGAATCCTGACAGCATTGCACCCAGGCAGTCACACCAAGCACCCTGAGGAGTGCTCTAAGGCTACTTTATTCACATATACAAGCAAAGAAATATCCTCTGTGCATCTACCCCTGGTGAAAACTAGTGGAAGCATCAAGTCTAGAGAAGCATAAGATATATTGCTCTATCTTTAAATTAGTAACTGTGAAACAGAAAGAGCAACTGTTTCCTGTGCTTTTGCTATCTCAACACAGAATTGTAGTGTAGGTCAAAAACAATCCAAGGTGGATATTTTTCCATCAGAGAAATGCCTCATCATATTTTGTGCTGTATATCCACTTACTTCCATGGAGTATTTACACTCCAAAATCAAAACAATCCATTTCTAGTAGTCTCAGAAATCATTATTTTAATCTCTGCAGGCCATTAAAGCAAAATGAAATGGCAAAGTACAGAAATGAGAAGACAGATTCACAAGTCAGTGGGACAAAAAGTAACAACAATGCATTATTCTGTACCAGAGATCCATTCATATCTTTTTATTGTTAATCACTACAATTTGCACTTATGTTTTAATACATTATTTTACTTTTTTTAAGAAAGTAGAATTCCAAGGAATTAAACTTTTAGTTTGCTACTTCTTAAAGAAAATTAAAGGTAAATGTACATAAATTCAAAATCACACATATAATCAGATAAATCTAAATAGCGTCTTCTCAAACATCCATCTTCTCCAAAATGTTTAAATGTTAAAATGATCACAACATTAAAACATTGATTCTGCATACAGGCAAAACCAGAGAGACATGACAACAATCTGCCTGTTATCCAATGTGACAACTATGTTTCTCACTCAGAATAACCAGGCCCTCAGAAGACTAATGTGTATCAAAGATTCCCTCAGATTTCATTAGTACATTATCTCGATTTCTCCAGGGGAATTATCTCTGAACAACATATCACTCTGCCCTTGGAACCATCAAACTGACATTTGACAAAACTGTGGAAGGCTTGCAAGTTAAATTTAAAACTCTGTTAAACCTTGCCTTACACATCTCATTAAGTTCTAGTCTCCCACGGAAACAATTAGGAGCGTGAATGTCAGAGGCTGGTGGGAAAATTTCTAGCACAGGTCAGTAAATTTTACACGGAAAAAATACCCATCTCTTCACCTGCAGGTAGAGAAAATTGGGCATTACATAATTGCTGTGAGGAAACGAAAAATTTCTGACTCCTGTGCTCAGAAATTTTTATATTTTTTTATGGGCAGATACAGAGGAGGGGAGATTTATACCAATGCAGTAAATCTTTTTGTTTGCCATCAGGATCATCCATAGTGCCTCATGTTATAAAACAGCTGTAGCATCCTTCTAATAATTCTAAGCCCACATAAATATGGATTAATAAAACAACAGCTAAGAACACAGCGGTTTGCAGAAATTAATCAATAGAGCTGTTTTTTAAATTAAGTTTTGACCTTAATGATGATTCAAGCTGCAAAAACTTAACACTTCACTGAAATCCCACAATAAACTCTAATCATATGCTACAACTTATCTAGGACTCCAGGGATGAAAGCTGGCAGGATTATGAGGACAGTTTGACTCAACAAGGTCATCTGGTTTTTTTAGGTCAATAAAACATAACAGAAATTGCACCTCCAACTACTGAGAAAATGTTTCTGCATACCAATCATTGAATTCCAGTGAAATCAACCATAATGACAACTGCATAGCATAATATCTTTCTTTAAGGTCTCTCTGGCTAGAGACATTTGCAATCAACACTGAGCATGTTCTCATAGAAATGCCAGAGTGGTCACATTCAGACAATAATTTCTTCATTGTCAACTCCAGAGTGAAGGCATTTACTTAATTCCTAAAAGAAAGAATCTTAAAATAGATTGTTTCAATATTTTCAGCAAGACCTGGACAGGCTAGAGAGCTGGGCAGAGAGAAACTTAATGAGGTACAAGAAGGTTAAGTGTAGAGTCTTGCATCTGGGCAAGATGTACCAGTATAGGTTGGGGACTGACCTGTTGGACAGCAGTGTAGGAGAAAGGGACCTGGGTGTCCTAGTAGACAGCAGGATGACTATGAGCCAGCAATGTGCTCTTGTGGCCAAGGGGGCCAACAGCATCCTGGGGTACATCAGAAGGGGGGTGATTAGCAGATAGAGAGAGGTTCTTCTCCCACTCTACTCTGCACTGGTGAGACCATTCTGGGTCCCTCAGTTCACGAAGGACAGAGAGTTGCTGGAGGGTGTCCAGCGTAGAGCAACAAGGATGATGAAGGAAGTAAAACACCTCCTTTATGAGGAAAGGCTGAGGGAGCTGGGTCTCTTGAGCTTGGAGGAGGCTGAGGGGTGACCTCATTAGTGTCTAGAAATATGTGAGGGGTGGGTATCAGGAGGATGCAGCCAGGCTCTTCTCAAGGTCATCTAGTGATAGGGCAAGGGGCAAAACTTCAGATCTGAACACATTATAAAGGCTGATGGGTCATTTGCCATGACACTAGCCCAGTCGAGTCTCTCAGTCCAACCTGATGCCTGGAACCATAACTGCAAATGCAAAACTTCTGTAGCTGAAAACCACCTGGGAACAATTTGCTGTATGCACCTTCCTTTATAATCTAGCCTGATTTATACGTGATCAAACATTTCCTATCTTGATAATGATTGAAAAACAGGTCCATTCCAGCATAAAACAAAGCTGCTTCAATACAGGAAACAACAGTTTGTGCAAGTTTCAATCAAGAGTTTCAGAAATTGAAAAGTAAGGGTTGAACATACAGAACTCTCTTAAATACTTGTGACAGAAAAATAAACAAAGAAAAAATCCAGTCTAAAATAATAGGATCACATGGGTTGGAAGGCACCTCTAAAGGTCATCAAGTCCAAACCACCCACAGTGAGCAGGGACACTTTCAACCACATCACATTGCCCAGAGCCTCACGATGAATATATCCTAGGATTGGACCTCAACTACCTCCCTGGGCAACTGGTTTCAGTGTTCAGCCACCCTCATACTAAAGAACTTCTTCCTGACAGACAATTTCAATCTCCCCTTCTCTAATTTGAGGCCATTGCCCCTTATCCTATCACTACAAGCCTTCATAAACAGCCCCACTCCAGCCTTTTTGTAAGCGCCCTTCAGGTACTGCAAGTTGGTACCCCTAGAGCCTTCTCTTCTCCAGGATGAAGAACCTCAGCTCCCTCAGCCTGTCCTCATAGGAGAGATGCTCCAGCCCCCTGATCACTTTCATGACCCTCCTCTGGCCTGCTACATCAGGTCCATGTCCTTTCTGTATTGAGGGCTCCAGAGCTGAACACAGGACTCCGGGTGAGGTCTCACCACAGCAGAGTAAAGTGACAGAATCAGCTCTCTCGAGGTTTTGATGCAGCCCAGGATGCAATGAGCCTGTCTGCTCATGTCCAGCTTCTCATTCATCAGCACCCCCAAGCCCTTTTCCTCAGAGCTGCTTTCCACCACCTTCTCCTCCAGCCTGTATTGATAGTGAGGATTGTTCTGTCCCAGGTGCAGGGCCCTTCTTGGACCTCATTAGGTTCACCTTGGCCCACTTCTCCAGCTTGTCCATGTCCTTATGGATGACATCCCATTCCTTCAGCTTATAGTCCAAACCATGTAAAATTATTAATTTCTACAATACCAAATAGATATTTTATGACTTCACTAACTTATAGAACCTTCAGAGCTACTCATAAGCACAAGAAAAAAAATTAACATGAAGGCCTACTACAAGAAAAAATATTGACTAGATCATCGTTTTACTTCCAACAAGCACCACAAGACATGTAACAACACTCGATATGATAAGATTATTCAAGAACGACATACACACAAATAATAGCTACATTTATCTAAAATCTGGAAGAAAGAAAAATACTAATCTGACTAGATTATACTTTATTCAAACACAGAATATAAAGCACACATACACACACCTTCCTTGCAGACATATGCTGGTCCAGAATCTGCCCAGTGCAAACAGCTAGGAGTTTCTGAACTAGAAGCTGAATCACATCAACTCACCCTATTAATTTACAATAACACTGTGTGATGGTGAAGCATTAAGGATAAACCTTATCTCAGCTATAAGTCTCTCTCTGCTATTACTATTGTTCAGTCCATTACCTACTGGCTTGTGTTGTCTATCAAAAAGTCTTTCCCAATATTGAACACCCAAAACAAAGATTATAAAAGTAAAACTGAATGAAGAAAAAATTTTCAAACAACATATTAATTGAATATGTTGTTAATAAACATTTTTTCTTTCACAATTTTGACAAAAGCTTTTACTTACTGTGAAGTTTCTGATCTAGAAATGGAATAACCAAAAACTTCACACACAGGAACAAGCAGAATAAGAACAAAAATGAAATAAAACACAAACAGAAGTTATTAACTTGAAATCAAAATGGACAAACTAATGAAGCATCAATGAAAACCTTCATTGTGGAAGGACCAATTAAGTAGGAGAACAGAAAATACTGACCTGGAAGTCAAGCTGGTTGGAGTAAAGATGAAAACAGCAGTTTGGAGGAAAACAGATAAGAAGGAAGACAGCAAAAGAGAATAAAGGGAGGAATACATTAGTTCTTTAAAAATAGAGGCAGATGTTATATCAGAAAATTTTGTTAAAGAAAAAAAAAAGGAAAGAGACAAAATAAACCAATTTCTGTAGCAGTACATCCATGCACATTGAAAGAAAGAGAATTTCAAAGTAAAATAGCATCTTGTTATTGGTGGATTGTGGAAAGACACCCATATTTATAATCATCCAAAAGCATATGTACACCAATTGGCACAAATAAATTAGGTGGATATCAGAAGTGTGTGCTGCCACACAAACCTGTCATCATATACACATAGGTATTTGAACAGATGTAGGGTTGGTGTTCTCATGAAAGCTAAAAGGACTAAACAATTTTGCAGCTTATTCATAGGAAACATATACAAGTTAACTAAACATTGTACCTAACAATCAAAGACAGATTTTTCCCCAAGAAATTACTGCTGGTAGCAAATATTTTATTCAACCTGAAGAACAAGGTTAATACTTCAGCACTGAAAATACTCCATATGATACCATATTAGTTAAAAATTACAGCCTTTCAAATAAGCAAAGCCAAATATTCCCTACCAGACACAGCTAAACTAACCCTGAACACTGTCACTCACTTATGAAAAGGAAGTTATTTCTAAAGCCACACAAATTCTTTTTTGAATGTCATATGCTGATGTTTTCTCATATATGCAATGAATTATCAGTGCTGTGTGGACTTCTTTTCATTAGAATCTAAATCAATTCAAAATGCACTGACTGTAATCTAAACACTCCAAGAGCTTAAATGTGTGAAGTCTTTAACTACAACTTATTTTCATTAGTATCCAAATCAATTCAAAATGCACTAACTGTAATCTAAACACCCCAAGAGCTTAAATCTGTGAAGTCTTTAACTAAAACAAAGCTCAAGCTTCTTGTTTAAAAACAAACTGGCTTTGTCTTCTAGCTAGGATAGTGTTCTTGAAAGAACTTTCATATTGTTTTAAGGCTTGCTGAGAAGCTAAGATCAATCCAACAAGCAACCAACCTTCTAACATACAACTGGAGAAAAGCAGGTCCAGCATTTTGATCTACACAATGTTCTCATCACTTATTTCTCTTTTCACTCTAAATGTATTAATGGATAATTTACATCCATTGTATTATGTGCCAACACTCTTTTACTGTAATAACTCTTCTTTCATCACAGTGCTTACCCCTTCTCATGGTCATAGAGAGCAAGCATCCCCACAGACCCTTTGATTTGCCAGAGAAACAAGTCACTGCTGTTTAGACTCTGCGAATGACAGGAGCACTCTATTCCTTTAATTATCTTACCAGCCCTCTCTGCACCTGTTTCCAGCTTTCATTCAACCTCCTCTAATATGACTGATGAGAAGCATACAGCAGTGTTCCACATGGAGTCTCACTAGTGCTAGATGACAATAATAGCTTCCTATCTTTACTGTACACAATTACTCTGACATCAAGGTTCACACCTCATTATTTAGATGTCTGCTTCATTATTTTCATAGTTATTGTCATAATGATACTGCCATAAGCAAATTCACCCACTCTTATTTCTAAACTGTAATTTTCCTTAGCTTGCAGTAGGCGGTTCTCCTCGTCCTACCTTCACAATCATGCATTCTATAGTATTGCATTTAGCTTAATTTCATTTCAAACTCCCTAGCATATTTCATATATATATACTTTTCATTCTGAAACCATTAATAAAAGGATTAAAAAATATTCCATCTTGGCAATTCCATCCATCAGCTGTTACCTCTCTTTGAGTAGGACCTTTGCATTAAAATTTAAAATGATCGCTATCTTACCAAGTTTCATTTACATTATCAGAATATTTTAAAAAAAAACAAACCAAACAAACCCTCCCCATCAAGAAAAACATCAAGCAAAGTTTACTGAAAGTAGATAATGCTGGGATATATTGCACTAAATTTTAACTTGTTCTCATTAGAAACAGATAAATCTGAAAGATGCACTATGTTTTATACAGCTTTGGTACAGGAGGAGGAACTGTTTCTCCTACATAGCAGTAAGACATTATATAAATACAAAGTTAATATATGGAGCAATTTAAGAACACGATTTCATATAGGAGGGATATTACAAATTGCAACTCTAGCAGTTTGCTGCAATTTAATTTATAATTACAAATTTCATTCAATAATAACTTGAAGCACCTTTTCTACGCAAGTAACGACATTTCCTGTATCAACACTACACAAAGAACACCAGTATTCATCATCTTGTTTTAATTTTTGTTTGAATTTGTTAATAACTTTATTACAACATTTCACTTTCCAAAAAGTTTTGTATTTCATTATGCTGATGAAATGTATGCAAATATAATAAATACTGTGAAGATACCACAGCTTGCAATACTCCAGATGATGTCTCAGAAATTTACATTTATAAATTTTGTGAATTGGTCTTCTTGCAATTATTTTGCAAAGACATTGACATATAAGTGAGGATAGAACCCAGCAAGCTATTAATGAACAAATGCATTCCAAAAAAGCATTCTCTTTTTCATAAATCCCCAGAGATGCCCTTGCATTGGAACTTTGGGAAAATGTTGAAGATGTTTCTGAGCAATAAAAAAAGGTAAGAAGTGAAATAGCAACTTAAAGCACATTTTATAAAACACTGGACCAAGAAGGAAAAGCCATTCTCAAATATGCTTCTGCTGAAGTTGCAGTTATTTCCACAGTGCTTTATTCCCATAAAGTAGGTAAACTGAGTTTTGGCTCCACCACTCTCCTTCAATAATAAGCCAATCAAGTAGTCATTACAAGCAGAAAAAGTGGTAGCACTTCATAAAATCTTAAAGCAATTTGTACTCCACCTAACCGCCTCCAAAGGGACATTTCAATATTAAAGTTTCCACTCTAGGTAAACTAGCCTCTACTTCTTTGTGTCACTGGCACACTGCTAGCTTTACTGTACTAATCAACCAATTTCTTCCCATGCTTATACAGTGTGGAGAGTAGTTTAAAGGTTCCAATACCAAGCAAAGGCAGTAAATTCTGTTGATGAAATCAATAATTTCACAGAATTTTTTTCCCTTAGTCTATAACAAACTTATGTATACAGGAATCTGGAATTAATCTGCATTAAAGTTAACAGAGTTTACCAACAAATCTTAAAGTATAATCACTACCCAGAATTGCCATGTAATACTGTTCTTGCCTTGTCATGCCACAGATATCTTACTGTAAGAATTACAGAAGCACTTAAAAGGTTCATAGCAAACCAAAACATCATATCCAAAGTGCAGTGTATCCTGTTCAGAAAGTCAGTGCTTACTCAGTGGAACCAATTAACACAAAAAAAAAAATTTAAATCAGTTTAGATCCCAAGTTTCACACTGCTTTATCTCGTTCATCTTTTAGTCTTGTCATTTTAATATTCAACCATTCAACAGGTGCTTGATTACTAAATAATAAATCTCTTGAGATTATCCTCATGAAAAGGAGTTTGGTGTGCCCAGTGAGGGTATCAGTACTATTTCTGCAAAAACTATACAGTAAGGATCCAGCAACTAGGACATACCTGCAATGATGTTATTACAAGCACAAGCCTGTAAAAATCACCAAAGTACATGAACAAATGGGAGAAACAGGCAGCACTTTCTTGACCACACAAATTCATGTTACTTTTTTCCAACACTGCTTTAGTATTTGGGAGAGTTTAGAACTCAGAAACACAGCATACAAGATTACCACTCTTCTTTAATAGCTTTCTCTGGTATCTACTTCACACATTAAAATCAGCGCAAGCACTAGACTACTCTAACTTCATCCTGATGTGGTGAGAGAGTTAACTGCTAATTAGTTATCATGTAAACAGTTCGGAATCCAGACAAATATTATTGGAACACTGAGAAATAGTTACAGCTATCATTAAATAATCATGTGAATGGCTAGCTATACTTACTTCTCAAGACACTGAGAATCTGTGATGCTGTTGATACAATAGGAATATTGGTGGAATTGTTCTGATCTACCAGTTACTCAAAAGACATGACTGCTCCCCAATGAAGTTTTCTGGAAAAGTTCTTTTCAGTGTAAGTTACTTATGGCTTTTCCTATATGTGTTCCTTTTACAGAAACTACTCAAAACGTAGAAACCTAAATTAGTTTCAAAGTCAGCAGACAGGATACAGAGATGCCAGGTAGGCATTTTTGGTAGTTTCTGAAGCTATTTCACAAGACACAACCAGTATTATATTAAAAAACATTCTACTCTTAACTTCTTGGCTCTGAAATGAATCACTTAAGTGTAAGACAATAAAATGAAAATTACCTTTCTAACTCAGCAATTTTCTTATCTTTGTCATTCTTCTCATTCTCTACTTCCTTGAGTATTTCTAGAAGTCTGTCAACCTCAGCTTGTGCTTTGCCACACTCTTCTCTATAGTAGGATGCCTCTTTGTCAAGCTGTTTCATTCTGTCTGCAAATTCTGGGTTCATCCGTGCCTCCTCTTCAGCCTCATGGGCCTTCAGAATCAGTATTTTAAAAAAAGAAGCATGATAATAACTTATATAGCTTTAAGGGATTTACTTCTTTAGTCTCAGAGTTCATTTTTTCATTAAAAAGGATTATGGGTATTTCTGTGCAATGACAACATTTTGTAGAGAATCGTGATCATAAGGACTGAAAGTCTTTTCATAGTCTAAAACTATAGTCAAATGCTATCACCCTGAAGGGGAAAGGAATTTATTACAGTTTTTTACATAGTAAAATGACCACATCTTAAGGGTATTTTTTAAAATCAAAAAATAACCTTGTAATTTATTTAATTTACATTATATCAGCAATTGATTCATATACTATGTTTTCTCTATTTCCCCATATACATACACAGATGTAGATACATATCGTCATCTGTATCATCGCATTTTAAAATACAGTTTAATATGAAGAATTTAAAAGGAAGATAAACCAAGAAATTAAGAAGTTGCTTTTAGCAGACATTTTACCCAATAATCCTTTTTTTCTTACTCTTAATACTTAACCTGAAATATCAGAAGAACAAGCCCATTGGTGAAAACGGCATAAACCTGGCAAACACATGCATGGATGGGTGGCACTTTCACAGACAAGAAAGAACGCAACAAATACAGCAACAACAGTGCAGAGCCCAGTCTTACTCCCATCAAATCTAATGGCAAAAACCCAATTAACTTCAACGGGAGCATGATCTGACATCAAGTGCTTTAAACTGTTGGTTGGAATAATCACAGACAGATGCAACAACAATGCACTGCAACGCTTAGCCTACCCCTTGCTTCCCATTATTCCTAATTGGCATCTTGAAAGAGCAGGCAAGGAAAAAACAAGTTGTTTAAGGCAGTGCACACTAAACATAGAAAATTCAGATAACATTTATTTAACATACAGAAATTTTAAAGGAAAACTGGATATTTAGAACCAAAGGTCCTCCAACTATCTTATTATGCCAAGATGATGTGGACTTACTTATCCTTCTTAATTTCAAGGAATAGAAAATGCAAGCAAGCAATGAGAGATGTGCAGACCAAAATGGAACATGCCTGTTTTGGAAGAATTAATATTAACGACACAGACTAGAAAGTTCATATTCTTTGCCATGGTAAAAATTTTATATATAAATAGAGAATAAGTGTGTGTATAATATAAATACAAAAATTAAAAAAAAAAAAAAGATTCATAGGGAAGAAACTAAGGAGAGCTGCATGTAACATATCATTTAAGCATGAGGATTATACAAAAAAAAAAAGATAGTAGATTTTAAAGTGACATTTATCCTACCATGAGATTTTTTTTTATTCAAAAGAGATATTTGCTTACCAAAAGAAGCTCAGAGAATGACATAAGACACAGACTAACCCCACTGGCCCTGCTCTTCAAATTCTGTTTTGGATAATACTTGCTCCACCCCTGAATTCTATGCAGATAAAAAAGATTTCTAACACAGAGCTTGTTTCAAGTTAACATCCAAAGTCTATATTGATTTTAGTCTTTGTGTGAGATACTGGCAACAGATTCCTTTTTGTCCTCATAAATCTTCCTGCTTTAACAATAAATGATAAATTGTTTTATGCCAGGTATTAAAAATGTCAAATTTACTTGTATCTAACTGTGGTTTTTGAACTAAAACCTCAGGCTTAGGGCCAATTATGTCACAGGCTGTGTCAATTTCCATCTGCAAACCACTTCCAGTTGTTTTCCAACAGCTCTATTAAGACACTAGACAATGTCTTATCTCTCCAGAATGAACTCAAAATGTTATTTTGCAAAACAATAAGCAGGCTGGTGAAGGTAAACTCACTCTCACACCATTAACATAACGAGAAACCTCTGCAAACACCATGTTATACCCTACTGCTCTTCAGATTTCGTCTCCAATTCTAGGGGTAAATTCAGAATCTCACTGTTTCTCTACAGGAGCGATTACTCTTTCATATTTCCTTCCTGTTCACCTTTCTTTCCCTTCTGTTTATTTCAGTGTGTAATTCACTTATTTACAAGACTTGCTTCCATAATTTCATAAAAAGAGCCTCTAATCAGTCTTCACTTTACCACGCAAGAACTCAGCTTCAGCCCAAACTTTTTCCCACTACCCTAGTTTTAAATCTGGACAATAACACAATGCAGAAGAAGCATATGGGTTGGGTTTCTGCCTTTCATTGCCACACTGGGCTTTCTATGATGAAAAGACAATGGCAAAAACGTTAGCGTAACCAATGCAAAGGTGCCAAATATTCAACTACCACATACTATTCCTGCCACACAGCAACTCCAATGTACTGGACAGCTTATAACTAAAACATTATCTGAAATAAGAGATATAAATTATACTGTTCAGTTCATCCCTGTATTAATGTTATTAATAGGAAATTAATGTTGATTTCTACAAGGGAATGAAGAAGTAAAGGAATGTTAGTTAAAGGAGAGCAAGAACATGAAACATCTTTTAGAAGAGTTTTCTGTAGGTGGTATTCTAACTTGCAAAGTCTGTTCATGGAAGACTTAGTTGTAAACAAAGCTGCTGATACTGCAAGAGAGCAAACTGCAATCTATCTGACATTCCCAAGACAAAGGAATAGAATTACTTATCACACCCCTATTATGTTTATAACTTTAAAAAAATGTGTTTGGATTTGAACTAGACACTTCTTCATTGTTATATACAGATCAGGGGTGATTTGTTGACAGATGGAACTTGACTTTTGACATCAAACAGTAGGCCCAAAGGAGATGAAAGGCATCAGCTGATATTGACCCAGCTCAAACCCACACTGAACAGATTCCTTTGGCCTTCTTGCACACTGTGGGACACAGGCTTGGTTCACTTCTGTTTAGATTGGAAGACTACATTTTCTGTTTTGGTGGGGCTTTTATGAGTGATTCGTTCAGGTATATGTTTCAGCAGGAAAGGAATTGATCTCTTAATCTGTATCTGCAAAAGATAGTGCTGGTACATATGGATTAGGCTGGTTTCAAACCAGCACGCTTGGTTTATGATGTTCTGTCTGACAATCTTTTGACTCTATCATTGTGTACCATTTTTACAATTCAAAAAAAATAGCATGTCAGTCTATCATTAGAATTTCACTGATTTTACAGTCATTGTGTATGTGTTCTGATATTTGTTTATTAAGTACTACAAATACTTTAGATGTGAAATAATATTTTCTTAAGTAAACCACAAATGTACAGAAACACCATAACAGTGTGGCACAGACATGCAACATGAATTGTACAACCTATTAAAACTTTAGAATACAATCATGCACGCATTATTCTACACAACAGAAATGGATGGATATAGCATTTAATTTCTAAATCTTCAGACAAACAGATACAGAAATAAACCAAGTACTTAAGAAAATAGGAAAGTAGAATTCACATGCAAAAAATTACTTTGTAAGATCCTTCAAACTTTATTACTTTTAACAATAAACTAAAAAAATTGCTGTACTCTTAATTCAAGGGGTTTTTATTTAACTCAAGTGACTGCTCTAAGCAATTTAAAGTGAATTCTGAAAATTGTCTAAATTTTAATCTGACATTGCTTAGAGTAATAAAAATATTCACCCAAACTTCAAACTACATCCATTGCTCTATTTTCATTACAAGTACCAAAAGAATCATATAATGTCTTCTAATTAATTTTGCTTAAGAATGCATTGGGTATTTCAGGAAGTTTACCCTTCAAACCATGAAGAAATGTATGCCCAATTCAGTTCACATCTTATTCACACAGGTCAAATTTCACTGTGAAATCAATTGCTATATAGTATGCAGGATTTGCACTCCTTCTGTATCATCTCTGCCTTGATACCAAATGTGCTTAGGAAAAAAAACACTTCTATACATTGCTGTGTTTTAAAAGCATTAGATTCAGTGATAAAGTCTTGGAGTGGATAGTTATGTGTCAGAAGAAAAAAAAGCACATTCCACCACAAAATAATAGAAATGCTATGTTCTTGCATGAGCTAGAACAGATCTACTCAGAGACTGACTCCTATTTCTCTGAGTCATGTAAACAAGACCTTCAGTATTTTAATGTTAGATTGCTACCTGGTCTTTTTTAAACATTATTCTCAAATAAAACAAGAAAAAACCAGCATCATCATAATGATTTGCAGTACAGAAAATGTTTCAAGTAACTGCTATTATGCCATCTCAAAGAACAAAGGTTAAAAACTTTCCCTAGTGGAATTCAAAGAATAATTCTTGCTCATTGTTGCAACAGGCTTTGATAAAATCATTACTTCTTTTCAAGGGTTTAGATAGCTTTGGAGAAGAAAAACATTATTGCATACACTGTCAAAAGTAGGCTGTAGGAGAGAAGGATGAGCAAGACATTTATTTAACAAAACTTGTCTCATGAATATACTACAATTGTTGCCTGATGCCAAAGGAAAAGGACTGCGCATACATTTCAGAACCACCAATGGGCTGTCCTGATAATTTAGCACATTAAGGCAGAAAAATATCGAACGCAAAAAGGACTGACTGATTTTGGAACACTGCACATAAACGGACCAGGAAGCAACAAACAAATCCCATACAGCAGAATAAGTAATATTGAAATAATGACTGGAAAGTAATTATAAAATCAAGAGGAAAAAGAATAACAAAGACTCCATTCTTAAAAGACACGCAGCAGGAGTGCAAACTGTATCAATAGAATGTCTACTGGATGATAGAGGTGGTAACATCAAATCCTATGCTACTTTCAATCAAATTGTAACTGTAGTTTCAAAAAAGTTAATCAATAGCCTTTAAAGAACATTCTGTGGGACTCTTCTCTCATACATAAGTCATGCACTATCCATGAGGTGCTTAGAAGCTACCTACAAAACTTAGCAATAATAGACTCCTGGTGCACTGACATTAATGGCAAAATTCCCATTGACTTTCACGATGGCAACACCTTCTCTAATGCATCCTATCACATTACTTAAGCTACAAAATCAGTTCTTCTATATACATTATCCCAATTACATGATAATTCCAGCTATGATTACTACATAAAGTATAGTTTCTAGGTTGCTATTACAGCTATATGACTTTTTTCTGTCCTGGGTGCTCACAGCACATTAAACATAACAGTCTCAGCCAAAAAAAAACCAAAAAGCCCAGAACTGTCCTCTGCAGAGAATGTTTATTACCGCTCTTCCTCAAGTTAAAAAAGGAAGACAGTCAAGTCCAAAGGGTAGATACAGTATAATTGAAGCAGACAGTGCAAGAATAGCAATGGTACTTTGGCTTGTTTAATTCTGTTTGTTCTGCCCTTGGTGCTCATAATTTTATATTTCAGCATTTTCTTCAATTCAATAGATTGTTTCCACATTCTTAATACATAAATGATGAACCTATAATCTTTTGAGTAAAACTGACTTGAACTACTTTAATTATATGGACTTCTGTTAAATATTAATGTTCACAGAATCAACTCACTTAAGATAGACTAAATAAATAGAATTTAATGTTGAAGGATCAAATAAAGTACTGCAAAAGGAGAAATTAAAAAGCAAAGCAAAAAAAAAAGAGAATCATCTGCATGCTTTTTGTAAAGGAGAAGTTGAGGACCTAAAGGCTGGAATGTTTGTTTCCTCAGAAATACCACATGTACCTATTTAAAACATTCATGTTCATAAAATGGCCTTGAAGTCCGCAAAGTTAACTTATTTGGTTATAATGAATATAGCATAATGAGCATCAGAAGTGTTCTGAAAAAGTCCACAGAGGAACAGCACAACACAGGAAGGGAATGGATCCTCATGCTTCCATATGTTACAGCGGGCATTTTAAAAAAGAACTTACTGGATTGTACATCTGATTGAACAACTGTTCAGCTTGCTACATTGCAAAGTTGGAAGGGAGTGAAGCACAGACAGAAAAGAAGGAAAGATCCAGGAAAACAGCATTAGCTCAACAAAACTAGTGCAATTGCACAGAAGAACTTGTCATAAAAAGTAGAAATTTAAGATTCTAAGCATTCCTTGGTGAAAGTGAGAGGCACTGGGGAAACACAAATGTTGACTTTGGCTCCTAAAAAAGAATAGCTGGAGTAAGAAATTTAAGGTTTGTGTTACTTTCCCTTTCTCAAGTTAAATAACCCATGAAATAAAGAAAGGTGTCCACTTTTGATGATACATTAAGTGCTGGACTCAAGCAATGAATCACAAGAAGTGCTTTTGGCTGAGGCTACAATTTATCACTAAAGCTTCAAAGATGGTAATAATAAAAGATTAATTAAATTGTATCATTAAATTTATTACTTTCCTTTTGCTTAACACAGGACTGAATTTTCTATGCAGAATGACTTGTGAACAGTACAACTTGGCAAAAAGTACTTTACCAACTGCAGATATGTCAGTAAGCAATTAAATTCAAGATAATGAAAAACAACAAAAGGAGGAAATTCTAGAGTCGATAAGAAAATTATATGTATGTACTCATACATATAAAACACTTAGGTACCTACTAGGTAATTCCTTCTGTCTTTCACTAGTAGCAATACAAAGTCAGTAAACAAAAAGTCTGAAATTTGGCAAAAAAGCACTGAGCATTACTGTGGGGTTTACAATTACGTTTCAATTTTATGAATTTAAATCCATAAACTACATAACAAAAAGCAAAGTAAGTATAATTTTGTGTATCAAAATACAGCACAGTCACAGGAATAACTACTCTTTAAGAATATCCTATTTATTTTTTTTAATCTGTTAAAGCTATAAAATTGAAACTGTGGCTTTAGTATCAGCACGTTTTCTTCTGCTGAAGTGCAAACAATACAGTTACACAATACTGGAAAAATAATTGGATCAAATCAGATGCAATCAAAAACATCTTTGTGATCAATAAATTATTTATATTATCTACAAAAACAGGAAGGAGAAGCAGCAAGGGATGATGTACTAATTTTTTTAATCTACATATTTTGTTTGGACTTGCACATGTGGTCTTTCAGGCACAGTGCTCATTAGTGCTCATGGTAAACTAACACCGAGCAAATGTTCACAGAAAACTGATCTTCATATTTATTAGCATAATCTGTTGAAACACATAAATCAACATTAAACTACAATGATTTTATAATGCCATAGGGAAAAGTGAATTCTCCATGACATTTTTCAAACAGGTAGTAATATGAAAGCTACAGTCAAATTTCTCAAAGTAACAGACAACCCCATGGAGTCACTTTTGAAAAACAGATATAAAGGGTGCGCATTGTATAGAAGTTAATATTTATACACAAGCACACCTATGGAATAGGTGGGTTAATTTACTCCAGACCCTGTTGATGATCTATCCTACTCTAACTCAGACAAATGGAACAATAATGCAGATTTCTGTTTCAGTTGGTTTCCCAAAGAGTGAAAATGTGAAGGTAGTTTTCTGGGGAGCAATTACTTTTAACACAGCATATTTAAAGGTTTGAACATAAACTATTTTATTAAAGAAAATGAGAATTAAAAAATTACTGTTTGGAGTCTACTGTCATTAACAGTAACCGTTTCTGTCCAGTTAAAATTGCCCACAAAGAAGGCTGTAACTATATTCTACTGTGGAAATTGGGTGAATTTCCATTGGAGCTTTATGCTGCATTTATGATATAGCAAAACTTGTTTTTAGCTTTCACTTAATAATCCTTTGTAATCTTACATGGATAACATACTCCCTTTTTACACAAAAGATGTTGCAGACACTCTGATTTTATAAGGGCTTATTTTTCCATGACTGTATGATGTGTTTCTATGTGCAGTCATATAAGATTGACAGAGTATTTCAGGTCTTTCAAGAGGATTTTTATTTTAATTTCTTTTGCTTGGGTGGGGAGGGAACAATTACTTATTAAATTACAAAATTTAATATATTTTTGTTGTGTGTTAATAATATTTTGTTGTGAAGCATAAAGCAAAACAAGGACATTTTCTAACAAAAGAAAACAAAATAAGGGACTTCCAGAGAAAAAACTTCTTTGGACATTTTAGTTCTGACACTAAGAGAATTTATAAGGTAGCAAACGGTTAAGGAAGATGAGTTTCCATTGAAAGCTTTTCCACATATTTAGTGAAAAACATTACCTTCCTTCCTCTTCACAAATCAAATGCAACACAGGTAGCTAATTGCACACATTCATTCTGAATTAGAAAATAGAAGTTTACACTCCGGTATCCTTATATTTTGCAATACCCTTTTTCACAGGTAAGGTGATGGAAGCAATGCTTAAACAGAGCAGGATACTACACAACCTGGGTAAAGAGAGTGTCACAACATTATCCTAATGGTGATACCATTCATAGAACAAATAAACATTCTTTTGTAGAAAATGAAGCATTACATATTAGTATTAAAAAATGTTTGACACACACTTAGTCATGAATTGCAGAACGCAAACATAATGCCTAAACCCATCAGATATGATATGAGATTGGTGTTCAAACAACAAGAGCAGACATTTCCAAACAACACAGAGAAGAAACAATGTATGGTAAAGGCATCAACAAACTTACAAATCATTTAAGCAAAAACTATTTTAATGCATCAATTTAAGTAAAACCATGTAATAGGACTTGTATGGTTTCCTTTAAATGCTTGCTTCTGCTACTTGCTGGTCAGAAATACTGGATTGCTAGTGGAGATAAGCTATTTTGCTTAATTATCACAAACATGTTCAGCAACAAAGCAAAAAGAAAAAGTGAAAACCTAGCTAGTTTCCTTTTTCAGTGCAGTATTTTTTATTAGTCAGTACAGCATTTCTTGGAAGAGCCTTTAATTCTTTCCCATGTACAAACATTTCAGTCTACTGCTAATAGAGATATAAATTCATATACATACAAATTGCTGCTTTGATAATTTCTGTCTGGCCTTTTACTTTCCCTGCAATGCCCTGCTCCCAGGTTCATTGATTTGTAGCAGCTTCTCAGAATTCCCTCATGTAGGCGGTGAAGGGCCACTACTGGCTTTGGTACAAGCCTCGTAATAAAAATTTAGCAGCATGCGATGCAAGCATCAGCAAACACCATAAGATGGATAGATTTTAGATTTACTCCAGAGGAGTAAATAAGATCATCTATTCAAAATGAGGGAGTGGTATGTTGATTTTTGTTTTTCTGATTGTTATTGTTTGTTTGTTTTTTTGTTTAAGATGGGACTTACCTTTTTCAACTGTGCTTCCAACTTACTACACTCTTCTTTCTTTTGTTCTATGGCTATTTCTAAAGACTTAAGTTTGGAGTCTCTTTTCAGCCCTGCTGATGCCAATGAAGATGCATGTTCTTTGAGATCGATTAAACTAGACTGAAAAATGACCAAGAGTAAAAAGTTAATTCCTAGTCACCCAAACACTAACTTATTGTCAACTCAGTAATCACTTGGATCCTGTTCCCCCTCCCCTTCCAAAAAGAGAGCTGACACAAAGATAAGCAAAAGACACTGTTCTGAAAGTACAACCAACTGGAACCACAGGAGCTGTCGTGCAGTGAAACATCGAAACATTCATAATACAGACAAGTTGACATTGTATTCTGGAGGTACAATTACTTTGAAGTCTATTGCTCTAACTGACAAATGAAAACAGGAGCAACAACAGAATACTTGAGCCTACTGGAGGCTTACAGAAAGG
This sequence comes from Upupa epops, assembly GCA_013397515.1. Classification (NCBI taxonomy): domain Eukaryota; kingdom Metazoa; phylum Chordata; class Aves; order Bucerotiformes; family Upupidae; genus Upupa; species Upupa epops. Next base: position 97,423 of record VZRI01007530.1, read on the forward strand.
AACAAGTAGAGATAACAACACACAACTGTGCGAAAGTTAAAACAATATTTTATGTGCAGAAGTGAGGATTATGAAGAATGCTTAAGAAAATAGCTGTTCAGAAGCTGATCACTGAAGTGGCAGAGTTTCAGCACTTAAAATTATTCTCTTTCATCATAACGACATAGATAGAAGAACATAGATTTTACTGAAAAGACTGACCTCCTTTTCTGTCAGTTCAGCTTGTAAAGCATTAACTTTCTCCTTCAGGTCTTTGTTTTCCTTTTTATAAGATTCAATTTCTTCAAGTCTTTCTCTGTCATCTCGTTCTCTTTGCTCTTTCAACCGCTCTATTATTCTTTCCTAACAAGGCAAAGAAATGCAGAATGGAAAAGTTGATAAATATTTTAAGAAATACAGAACAAATTTTCTTTACATTAAAATATCACTTTAAAAAACCAACAATCAGAAGCAGAGGATAAGCGAGATATTAAAGTCACTGCAAGATTTCCCCTGATTTCAAAAGCATCAGAGCAGGGGTTTCAAAGACATAGTAAGAATAACATGGTGTGGATATTTAATGAAGTAGTAAGTACCCTGAAACAAGTTATGATATCCAAAGCAAGACTATTTACCATCTAATGGACAGTAACCTGACAAACATTTACGCCAAATCACTTCTCAAATATTTTGCTGACTTCCAGTTACTATTATAAGGACTGCTAAAAAACACCACTCAAGGGACGGATGACAAAACACCCAAGGTGAAATATAAAATGCAGATGCAATAGCACTGTTTTGTTAAGCTTTGATTATAGTCTCCAAAATCACATTCTGCCAATACTTGAAGGATGCAAATAGTCAGAAATATTTGGGAATTGCATTTGAATTGGAAACAGGTCAATTTAAGCAGAGCATCAGGGGAGCTACTAGTATCATTTTGGAAGTAGTTGTCAAGGGTGCAGTGGATGCAACATAATTTATGAAAATTAAAGCTACATGTGACAAAACTACATGCTGACTGGTGAGGTTCTACAACATCAGTGATGTGGCTCTGGTCAAACCTTCTGCATGCTCACACATCCTATTCGAATTGTTCTGTACTCACACTTAAAATGTCCAAGGAGTTTAAAAGTGGGTCCAATACTTAAAATAGTTTTTCATAGAACTGGAAAAAACTAGATGGAACACTAATATTGATTGAAAGAGAAGAAAAATCTCATGCTAATTGTCTCTCTGTCCGTTATTCCTTATTGTGCCACATATGTATGATCACACACACACAGGTTTATATATGTCCACACACTACACATATACATAAAGTTACCTTTGCTTGTATCAGTATGTTCTATTCTGTAGTTATTGTATCTCTACAAAAATTAGAGGTCTGAGGGGTGACCTTTATAAACATGTAAATTATAAATATATAAATATGTTTATAAATATGTAAAGGGTGAATGTCAAGGCTCTTCTCAGTGATGTTCAATGATAGGACAAAGGACAATAGGACAAAAAGCACAGGAGACTCCATGTAAAAATAAGGAAAAACTTTTTCACCATGAGGGTGAGAGAGCACTAGATCAGGCTGTCCAAAGACGTAGTGGAGTCTCCTACTGTGGAGACATTCAAAATGAGCCTAGACACATTTCTGTGTGACCTACCCTAGGGTGTTCTTGCTTTGGCAGGGGTGCTGGACTGGATATTCTTTTGAGGTCCCTTCCAGCCCCTAACATTTTACAATTTTGAAATTACAATTCAAGCAACATTTCAGCAGCTGTGCATCCCATTCTGGTTTCTAATAAGATTAGAATGAAAAACAAAATTAATTCATTATCTAAGTCGGTTAAATAGCAAACAGTGCTTTCAAAAAGCATATACTGATCAGACAATTCTGATTTGTTCATCTGTTTTCTCCATACACTAGGGATGATATTCCTCCAAGCCTTAGAAGGTCTTATGAAGATTGCTTCTGAGCTTTTTAAAGATGAAGACAGATCTTACAAAAAGTCAACTGTTACACTTACATGTGTAAAAAAGAACCTAAGCTCAAGGCTGTGATTTTCATCAGCCTCCAGCCTTGGATATATTCAAAACATAGCTGGACAAGATTCCGAGCAAATTGCTCTATTTGACCCCACTCTGATCAACCAGGTTGGACTAGATGACTTCAGAGGTTTTGTCCAACCTCATTAGTTCTGTGAAACAGGCAGAGATATTTTCTAGATTCTGAACTTCAAAAAGTAATTGTTCCTCCTCTTCTCTGTCTTCCCCATTTTCACAATTTTTACACTGACCACACATTAGCAAATCTGCTGACTACTATATACAGCAAGTGTCTGTTCCTCCTTTCACACTGCATAGCAAAGAAACTACTTCCTAGAAAATAGAGCATAGTTATATTGGCTTCTAGCTGTAATTATTCAGCAAATAGTTAAAATATTAAGAAAATCAAACTTAGTATTTTATAATGCAATTATATGTGTTACTTACACACTTTTAAGCAATTAAAGATCTTTACCATATAAGTAGCTACATTCATGTTTGTGAATAAGTACATTTTTATCCTTTTAGACACTGGAAAATAATCAGCACTACAACTGAATAATCTTTTACTAAGAACACTTGTTATTAGTTAACTTTTTTGGCTTTTCATAGTGTTTCACATCTAGCATTCCCCTGACATCAGGAACTCCTTTTTACAATAACTAACATACATATCACCAAATCAGCATTACTATAAGAATCTTCCCTGTAAACTGTTCGTTACTCATGCAAAACTTGTATCCCTACTTATTTAAGATTAACTATACATTGATGACATACTACAGCCCACTTAACATACAATTATAAAAAAGGGAGACAAAACTCAAGGTAGAAGGCTATCAGTAATTAAATCCGTTTCCAAGGCAGCCTCAACTGTCTATGCATTCACAATCCTAAAACTGCAAATGTAGACAACTCAAGGCTTAGTTCAGCCCTGCAGAAAAATCACCCTTTGACTCATACCTGGCAGGATTTTAGGTAGAAATGTGCTTCTTCAGAATGAAGCTCCTTCACAACAGCAACATTGGTAAATATTATACACATGTCAAACCACCAAACTGACTACTTTTTTTTTTTTAATTTTACTGTTACCTGCCATTTGCTATATACACTGTGCAAGAAAAAAGTGATGGGATACTAAATAACCTAGTAAAAAATATACACACGCTTAATCCCTTGAATATTAATCTTAAAATGCCAGCCCCCACTAAGTGGAATAGTTTAATATCTTAATAACCATATTGAAACCTAGTTTTACACAAATCCATGCCTGAAGATTTATTTACCTAAATTATTCTTTTCTATATAATAAATTAAGCATTACCCTATTTCTTGCCATTAATGAACAGTGGAATTTTTTTCTGTCAGTCACAAAAGACAACTAATTTATCTGTCAGCTTCATAAGACTTAACATCAAAAATCCATTAAAAGGCCCTAATATACCATGTTTTCCTTGATTAACAGCTAAGTTGCAGAAATCCCAACAATGTGTTCTTGTTTCAGGCTTATTTGCATTTGCGAGTTTTCCTTAGGAACTAATCTAGGACCTCACAGGTCTAATCTATTTGCACTTTATCACAGAAGCAGGAACTGAATTGCCACAGCATATAGCTCTATTATCAGGCATACTCAATTGCTTATCTGCTGTATGCTGCTACAGTAGGACCAACTTTATAAATATCAGCTTCATGAAAGAAACCTCTTGAGCTGCTTCGAGCCAGTCCAAGAGCTGAGATACTCTTTGAAAAGTTTTTTGTTAAAACATCAAGGAAGCTGATAGCACTTCTGCGTATTCTGATTTTCAAATTTTTTTTTAAAAAGGAGTAAACTTTTTACTGCAATAAGCCCTCTGTTAAGAATTTTTAGTGCTTAAGAGAGGCTTCCAACATATAGCTACAGAGATGAATATTTTTATCCAGTTCAAATGCACCTAAAAGTGCATTTTGACAGGAGAACAAATTACATCATCCATATTGCCAGAAAACTACAGATATTAAAAGGAAACACTGATTCTGTTTTATGATGTCTGCAGTCATTTATCATTTATTATAACAAAGCTAACTAATCACTAAATACAAACATGAAAATCAGAGTGAGATCCTTGAAAAATTAATTTTCATTAAGACTAAGAATAGAGTTTTTCTAATTGAGAGCCAAAAATCTCATTTTTACTATTTTCAAGAACAAGAAAAACACAAATTATCAAATATGTGAGTTTAAAAATAGCTGTGTATTCATTTCATATGATAGGTTCATGTTTTAATCGATTTTTTTAACCACAGAAACTGAGTATCAATTAAAATTAATTTGATTTCTATTTTAGAAGAGATTCCCATGATGGTCTTAGACTATTATCTTCATTATTTTTTCAATTAAGGTTCTACAAACTATTCAATTTGCAAAGAAATTAAGGTAAAGCCAAGCATGTTGCCTGATCTCAGAGTATAAACCAAAATGATATAGCTGCAAAGTAGGTCTGATATAATTTCTTAACAAAAAACACCCAGACAATGCTTTCCCATGGAGATCATGTATGTATTCTTCACTGCAGGCAGGATATTTTCTTGACAGCATTTCAAAATTTTAAACGTGTTTATATTGATGCACCTGCTAATAAGAAGCTATCACTTAGTATTTTCTTGTGTCCCATTTGGATAAAAGTCTGTTCTATATTTCTACCATATTTCTAGCATTTTCTATGCAAACATTTCATAATTATGATAAAAGGCTACAGGTCATAAGACCACTACTGCAGCCAGAAATATGGGTAAGAAAGGTGCCTCAATGAGGGCAGGTAGCATGAATTGGAAGACTGGACACAAATAGGAATGAGTTATATATGTAAACATGAACTGTCAAGGTATTTAAGCTGCCAGAAGGCACATATAAGCCATACATAACAGTGAATTTGGAACTTCTGGCAGATGTCTACTGGCTTCATTCAATGTTTCTCAAGCTCTAAGATCAAGTACTCTGTTTCTCAACAGGTTGTATTAATTGAACTCAGCAGCATTTCTTCTTTTTTTAAAATCTAATATAGTAGTCATTTCTCAACTGTAAAGAAGATTTCCCAGTAGTGACTAGTAAATTTCCCAGTGACTTGTCACACATTAAAAGTGACACAGCTCATTTCTAGAAAAAGCCTATTATTCAATAATTCTGTGCATCGTTTCATTAGATTAACAAAGTTTTTCTTGAGCAACACAGAAAAATAAGCATATCTCTAATATACAGCATACTTCCCTTTACACTGTCACTTAACTTGCATAAGTAATCGCCACCCATAGGTGATTAAAACAGAATAAACCACACAGCTTTATGCCACTTCTCAAAAGCATTGTATTACAAAAGATACCATTGCCCTCATCCACTGCAAAAAGACAAAAATTAGAAGAGAACACCTCCTGATGTTTATTGTATGTGTGTCCAAGAGCAGTGTGCAAACACAACAGGAAAGGTGCTGTTCTCAGCTGACTACGTGTAAGCAAAGAGGCTTCTAGTACAGAATTCAACCTTAGGGACCCCGCACGGGTTCTAATCAATTCCATGTGGAAAATCCACTGATCACACCAATTCTATTAAAAAGGACCTCTTCATATATACCTATGCAATATATGAGGTAAATATGAATCGCAAAAATATGTTTCAAAGAAGGCCCTAAATTTATCCCAGTTCTCACAAATATTTTATGAGCTTTGAACCTTTACTACAGCAAACAAACAAAGCCTGGTACAAAAAACGCCATCTAATGTTTTTGTATTTCAAGTTACCATATACACAAGAAAATTCTATAGTACAGCTTTTAAACAAACTGGGACAAATCCTCACTAAGTTATTTAAAAATAATGCATCCTTAGTTTAGTAGCATTTCACAATTTGTGTGTCTTACAATAATAGGACATTTTATTTTCAGATGCATACAAATTTCTTCAAAATTATAAAAAGTTCATTAGTTTACAGTTATTTCAACAAATTTTAAATGATACTGAACAAAATTATTTCAAAGAATAATTACCAGTCACTAATTTGGGCTAGTCTTTACCCCAGTGCTACTTGAGCCAAGGGATTTTTTATGATGAGAAGACATTATTTACTAAATACCTTCCCACTAGCTGCTTCTACTATGAACCCTGGCCAATTGTCATTAACTTAGTATTTTCAACAGAGAAATAAGATTACAATTGAAGACAGACTGCAATTTAGGTAATTTAGCCCAACTAGGAAGTATTGCATAAGTTTGTTTTCTCTCAAGTCCTGCAGATATAGCTGAGACAGAAAAACACTATATTTCTTTGGCTTTTGACAATACTTAATGCTCTGCTGCACATGAGAACTGGCAAGTTAGCAGTGTGACACTTGCTGGGCTTTCTACATTGACAACAGTAACATGATATTGCAAGGAGTGCTTTGAACTTTCAGCTGCCTCTCTGAGTATTTTGGGAACATTGACTATCCAGAAAAGATACTTCTATGAGGAATTAAAACAGATTTAAGGAGTAATTTATGTCATTCCTTAATAAAATGCTGTGAGACTGGAGAGCACTGCACCCAGCAGTGAAATTTTAAGAAAATGCGTGTAACCTTCTTCACAGCATAAATTCTATAAGCTTATACATATGAAGCCACAGAAGTAATAGTAATGCCAACATTTTTCACTGTTGTTGACCAAGAAAATGTTAGTAAGGTGAATAAAGGTACAAAGAAATAAAAAAATCAAGCTTTAACATTTTAGGTATCAGTGCTAACTCCACAGTGGCATTTTGAAGTTGTAGAATCATAGAATCATATAGGATTGGAAGGGACCTCGAAAGATCATCTAGTCCAATCCCCCTGCCATAGCAGGATCACCTAGACCAAGTTGCACAGGAACAGATCCAGGCAGGTTTTGAACTTCTCCAGAGAAGGAGACTCCACAACCCCCCTGGGCAGCCTGTTCCAATGCTCTGTTACCCTCACTGTGAAGAAGTTTCTTTTGATATTTATACACACATATAAATACCTTCACAGGATTACACAGTGGCACATAATACTTTAATCAGTTGCATTCACCTGTGCACATGTAAGTAACATACACTAAGGTCTGTGAGCTACTTTTTAGTAGATACTTGTAGTAACTTCTTTTGGCATTAAATTCACTTGGATTGCTTCATATTCAAAGTTAACTGAAAGAAAACCCATGACTGAAACTGGTAAGAATGTCGCCACCAATTTTTTTCAACAGTCCAGACTTATCCCTTCTGCTAGGTGTTTTGAAAATAAAGGCATTTAGCATTTAAAGAAAAAAAATAATTCTCCATTTATTGATGAATTACATTTTCTCTTGTAAATTACTCACAGAAAACCAACAGTGCTAAGCCAAGTTTACTCTTGGTACAGTCTCTTGTTGTCACATCAGTTAAAGTCTGTTTAGCAGACAAAATAACAGCGTAATCAGGGTCACAAACCATAAAAATTAAAATAACCAAAACTCTATCTCTTTAAGTCAGATGCCCATGCCTTTCATTTCTTTCAGGGAACATAACATTGACTAAGGGAAAATGTTTCAATGTCCTGAACCACTGGGTCCATCCCACTCAAAAGGACATCCATCTTTACCTCAGTGTCTTTAACTCAGAGTCCTGTTTCAGTTCATCAGCCAGTAATCGCTCCTTGCTCATCCTACCAGAACAGAACCACCTGATTTCCTGACAGGACCGATAGGCTTTATTAAGGTGCCAGATCAATTTAAAAAGACATTTTCTGGACACACTTCACCCACAAGAGCAGCAGATAATGCTGTTCCATGAAAAAAACATTACCTTTTCTGATAGAGCTTCTTCTAAGGTTGCTAGTGCTGTATCTGTGTTACTAGAATCCGTCTGCAATGACTTCACTCTGTCTTTTAGATTAGTTAGTTGTTTGTCTTTGTCCCTAAGTTGCTCCTGTAGATTTTCAATCTGAAAATAAAAACAGATTACAATATTCATTAACCTTGTCTTGATATTTAGAGAGGGATTTGGGTGCTAGATCAAATGAATGTTCACATACCGCACACATGATAAATATGTCTCCGTATACTGCCAAGTCTTTACGTGGTATATCAACAGTGTTTAACTGCAGTCCTCCCTATTTTGCTTCCCTTTGTGAAAAAGTATAATCTTCTAATAAATTGTAGGAATAGGTTAAGTGAGGTCAGGTATTCTACTATTTTAATATTTTTTATATTAATAACTTCAGTTTAAGTTCTGCATTATTTCAGTAATTCAAAGTATGTATGGAATTGCCCTTTTAGATTATTTAAGTTGCAATAAGAAGCACAAAGAAAGGGATAGGCAAAGCAAGTTCAGTGAGTTTTAAACTGAAAAAGAAGCAAGATGATAATCTACCTACAACCTCTGCTTCCACAATGCCCTGCTGTAAGAGGAAACTCACTTGGACAAATGTCAGGATGGCTGTATTTCAAAAAGCCAGATCCAGATAGAAACATAAAAATAACCTCCAAACAACCCAAAGGCCATAATTACCATTCACTTTCTTTATCTCCATGAAGATTTAAGGTGCATCATTCTGGATGTCAAAACTGCTTTAAACAGGTCTAGTTCTTCCTCTAGCAAGTCTTTAAAGGTACAGCAAAGTTACCTACTAACCTCATTTTTAAACAGGACACGATTTATAGTGATTAAGTGAGAAGGCGTTTTCACCAAAAAGTGTCCACAGGACCACATGGATTTTGGAAGCTACAAAAGGAGTCAGCTTCTGATTTTCATGGCAATCATCTTTTATAGATGTAAGGCACTGTGACCTACTGGGCATAACACAGAGAGGACATGTTGCATGTCACACGTCTAACACTTTACTGTCTGTCTGAGGAATCAACTTCCCTACAGCCTTAGTGCCACTCACTACCATGCTGCTGGCATAAAGCCAAAATTTGTTCCATAATACTTAGTATGAATAAATAGTAGCAAGAAAATTAACTTGTCTATTATTTTAGTATGCCACTTCATATAACAAAATATGCCTAAATCCATAAAGTATCATTTGTCCAAAACTGCTTTAAAATATACTGTTAAAATGAGGCAAATTATTCCTGTCAGCAGAGATCCAAATTTGCACTTTCATCAGTGATTTTACTCTTTGGAACACATTTCTGCTGAAATGAATGGAGTTTTCCTGTTCACTTTGTGATCTAACGTAATTTTTCTTTTGGAAAACGTCATTTCAATTTTTGCAGAAGCAGAACCCTGCATAATTATTATTAAGCTGTATTTACAGTTTATTTTACAAACCTGAAGCAGAATTCAACACATGTGCAGCTCCACAGAAGTGAACATACATGTCAATAAAACTTTTATCTTCATACGCAAAGCTTTATCACTATAACCAAACACACTTCGTTTTGTCCATTCTTTGGTATAAATTCTCCTCCTATGACTTTATATACATGCAGCAGAAAAGCCTGAATTTTGGTATCATATAAAATCCACAGTACAGCTGTGTGTTCTGCATAGTTTGTTTAAATCGATCTAAATTTTAAAGAGAATTAAATAAAAATTAAAAGTAAAATAAAATTTGAAAGTAAATTTGGAGAAGCACATCCCAGTTCAGCATTCTTTATCACAGAATGGTAAATACAAGTAAAGTATCTTGTTTTTCCCCCTCCTCTCTTTTGTTTTTTATCTATGCAGTTTGGTGGGTCAGATTACTGCTATGTGCCAAAGATTACACTTGCTCCATAAACTATAAAAAGCTAAGGTCTACACAGAAAGATTTTTTTCAGAAGATCTGTCACAGAATAGCTCACTCTTGTAAATGACTTCTCATAATGTTTTTCTTCATGTTTATATTTTATACAGATACAGAAACAAGATACATGTGTTAATGAGTTAAGAACTTTTTATTTTATGGCATGTGCATTAGTCAGATCTAAAATTACATTAGCTGGCATTCAGAGGACTGCACACTATGTTTCTCTACTTTCAGCCAAGTATTAATATTTCCAACAACTACCTCATGACATCCTGTGGAAGACTTTAGCAACTGCACATTTCAACTTCACTAAAATAAATTCTCAAGCAAAAAGGAAATACAACAGGAGAGTGAATACTGGTTATAGGTTCTTTGAAAGAAAGGTAAGATCTGGTCCTTTATTATCATCAGCTTGACCTACCAATTCTCGGCACCCTAAATGAAAGTACTTATTTCCTATGCACAGTGCTTATCTGAATTCCACAGCATTTACACGATTTCCTTCCTCTTAAAATTAATTTAAACTATGATCCAACCCTTAACCAAGAAAACATGTTCTAAAATTATTCAGCATTTACAGAATTCTTTCCTCAGAGGTAAAGAGAACAAGGCAGCAAATTAAAAACATCCGCACCGAATCACAACTGCTTCAAAATAACTCATTCAATGAGTAGTGTATAGATAAAATAAGGAGAAAGGATCTGATTTTTCTTCTATTAGTGCTATATAAATCTGGAGGAAATACTTTGATGGGAAGTTGGCTATGTGAAAATAGAATCAGTACTGCAGAATATTTATTTAATGTGATAGGCACAGGATTAGTGAGGATCCACTAATGCAGACAAGATTTTATGACCATTTAATAACAAAGAGTTCTCTCAAAAACATCACAGGAGACAAAGAAATTGAGGAGTCTCACATGCTAAATCTGGGAACACAAGCTATTATGCTATTTCTTCCTGGGTTTTTTAAACCGAGAGAAAACAGCAGATCTCTGGTAATGTGTCATTCTCCAGCATATATTTGGGTACAGTCATACATGAAAGGATACAAGTGAAGTGCTGAATAATCATTTCCTTTTGAGCATACCTGATTTCCATGTATGACTGGCACTGTTAAGGCTGCTTTAATCCTCAAGCACTTTAATTTAAACTGATAGACAGTTAGTTTGTATGTAGTTTTGTCAAAACCTAATTCTTACCTCTGTAAACAGTTAAGACCCTGTGCCAGGAGCTGTATGAAAAGAAACTGCTCCAGTCTTCTGTATTTCAAAAACCATACATGTTCCCAGAGATTAAGAAATACTTTACTTCTTTTCAAAAACATCACCTTTACAGATAAATATCATCCCTATGATACACCCTGTCAATAAACTACAAGTGTTAATCTTGTCACTTTTTGGAGACTGTCTCAGGAATGTTTCTTAAATACTTAAGGGATTAAATTAAATCTCAACCACAGACAAGCTTTAAAATTTTACAGTACCTAAGTTATCAAAAGAAAATTACTTCCATTATAAAAATTGAAGTACATACTATGAAATATGCATGAAAACTGTTGAACCAAAGAAAATGGTCCGTGCTATAATAATTTACCTTTAGAGATATCTGTTCAAGTAAAAGAAAGTTTAAGGCTATGTAAGAGTGAATGTATCAATGTATCAGAGATTTCCTAGGCCTAGCTAGTGAAATTGTAAAGCCACATACTTAAACTTATCTCCATTTATTTTCCTCCCTGCTTTTTGCTTCACAGATCCACAGAGAAAGATATAGCTATAAACCAAAACAGAAATACAAGTAGTCCAACAGCAAATAGTCTATCTACTTATACACAATTTATTTTTATTAGTAAGATTCATGACAAATGTTCTGTGGATCCTTTCAGAAACAGGTACAGCAGTGTATCCCAGAACACGACCCCAGCTTTGGTAGTGGTGCATCTACAGATTCTGTAACACCTCCATTCTTTGACGTATGTGTGTGCAATCCTAATTTGCAATGAAATACCCAGAAAAAAGATTAAATTATTTTTATCTAATATAGCATAAAATATTACTACTTGAAAGCTCAAGGTACAGAGATGTATGTACACGAATACACGCTGCATCCCTTGGGGCATTCAAGGCCAGGATGGACAAGGCTCTCAGCAACCTGATCTACTTGAAGATGTACTTGTTAGCTGCATGAAGGTTAGACCAGATCACCTTTAAAAGGTCCCTTTCAACCCAGTGTATTCTATGATTCTGCAGCTTTTGGGAAGAATGATAACCAGAAATTTTTACTGAATCACATGCAGATCAAATATTAAGTCATTTAAAATGAATGGACTTTACAGCAGCCATTTCAAGTTTCAGCTTATGGGGCAAGAGGGGGAAGCTATGGCTCCATAGTTTTCCACCCGTGTTCATGATACAATCTAAATACATTTTTCAGTTTAAGCAGGTCTCCAATTAACAAAATTAGTCAATTGAAGGGCAACTTCTGTTTCATTTGCCACTGCAGCATTGTCTCCCATTTTGAAAGAGACTGGTCCTGAAAGTGCTTCATCATTCAGTACAATTAACTTTCACTTTGTTTCCTTTCAAGTAGGAAAGCAGACAGCATTAAGTAGGATTTTTTTTTTATTGTAATACATACACATTATTAGTTTTTTTTTAAAATTAAATGTCATACTGAAAAATTATACAACGATATAAAACTCTATTATAAAATGGGGTGTTCCCAGAATCACAGAATTATTGAAGCCGGAACAGACCTCTCAGGTCATCAAGCACAGCCTATGAAATCACCTCAAACAGCTAGACTGTGGCACTAAATGCCACATACAATTTTTTCTTAAACAACTCCAGGGATGAGGACCCCACCACCTCCCTAGGCAGTTCATTCCGGTGTCTGATCACCCTTCCCATGAGGAAGGTCTTCCTAACGTCCAGCCTAACCCTCCCCTAGCACAGCTTCAGGCCCTGCCCTCTTGTCCTGTCGCTAGTCGCCTGGGAGAAGGGCCTGACCGCCACCTGTCTACAACTTCCCTTCGGGTAGTTACAGAGAATGAGAAGGTCCCCCCAAGTCTCCTCTTCTCCAGGCTGAACAACCCCAACTCCCTCAGTCTCTGCTTGTAATACTTTCCCTCTGGTCCTTCACCAGCCTTGTTGCTCTCCTCTGGACCTTCTGCAGTACCTCAATACTGGGCCCAGAACTGCACACAGTACTTGAGGTGAAGCCTCACCAGTACCCAGTACTGCATTCAAATAAATATATTTATTGAAGCATAAGATTTGCACTAATCTTTGGCTTTACCAAATTAATTGGGAAAAAGCTTAATAATCTTTATAATAACATGGAAAAGACTCATGAATCCCATAAGCAGTTCCAATGGTTACCAAAACACTTGGTTATATAGAATAAAGCTTCTTTCCTACAGCTGCCTATTGCACATGTTTTCAATTTAAAATATTTTCAGAGCTCCTTCCCATGACTACCTTCCAAAGGTATATTTTACAAATTGGAGTAATACAGCAGCATTGCACATCAGGTTGCAACATACATCATAGTTCAATAGTATATTTTAGCTTCATATTCATTCATTACTTTGCCTCGCAGGTCTCTCAAATATCAAAGACTCAAGATGGCCCAAAGCATAAGACCAGCTCAATCCTACTCTGTCAGTATGACAGTGGATTACTAAAATCAGAGATAAAACAAGTATTTGTAAAGCTGTCCACAAATATTACATGGATCATGGCTGCAGGATAGTAACCAGAGAGTAATGATCAATATAGTAGAGTCTGGTTGGAGGCCTGTATCTAGTGAAGTACCCCAAGGGTCAGTACTGGAACCAGCACTATTCAGTATATTCAATAACTACTTGGATGAGAGAATAGAGTGCACTGTCAGGAAGTTGGCTGATGACACAAAGCTGGGAGGAGTGGTTGACAACAGATGACTGTGCTGCCATTTAGTGGGACCAGGACGGGCTGGAGAGTCGGGTGGAGAAAAATGTAATAAAACATAACAAGAGCAAGTGTAGAGTCTTGCATCTGGGCAAGAACAACCCCAAGTACCGGTATAGGTTGGGCACTGACATGCTGGAGAGCCGCATAGGTGAAAGGGACCTGGGGGTCCTGATGGACATCAGGATGACCATGAGCCAGAAATGTGCGCTTGTGGCCAAGAAAGACACTGGCAGCCTGGGGTGGATTACAAGAGATTACAAGTAGATCAAGAGAGGTTCTACTTCTCCCCTGCTCTGCCCTGGTGAGGCTATATCAGGAATATTGTGTCCAGTTCATGAAGGATACAGTGCAGAGCCACGAAGATGACTAAAGGACTGGAACATCTCCCTTATGAGGAAAGGCTGAAAGAGTTGTGTCTCTTTAGCTTGGAATAAAGGAGACTGAGGGGTGAACACATTAATGTTTATAAATATGGAAAGGGCAGGTGTCATGAGGAGGGAGGCAGGCTGTCAACCAATGATAGGACAAGGAGCAACAGATGTTAGCTGGAACACAGGAGGCTCCACATAAACAGAAGACAACACTTCTTCCCAGTTAGAGTGACAGAGCACTGGAACAGGCTGTCCAGGGAAGTTATGGAGTCATCTTCTCTTGTTCAAGACCCACCTGGACATGTTCCTATGTGACTTGATTTAGGTTATCCTGCTCTGGCAGAGGGACTCGACTGAATGATCTATCACGGTCCCTTCCAATCCCTAACAGTCTGTGAAACCCTTTAGGTTACGTATAATATTTCCAACCATGGATACAGTGTGCACCCAAAAAGAAACCAGTTCCCAAATCAACAGGTCTGTATGTTTTGACAAAAAATACTGATCTCTCACTATTTTTTAACTCAAACCTCTTCAGGACTATAGTTCAAAGTAGTAAAGTGCAGCTGCAAAAATGACTGTCACAAAGGAGCTAATGAAGCAAATGCTGCTTCAGACTTCAGCCTTCACAAACACCTAATGACAGGAGCAACAGAGAAGTGGCATGAGCTAGTCATTACCCTATTTCTACTTTCCCAACTCACATAATCCATGTAGCAAAGCAAATAATCCGTTGGAATTTTGCTCCACTTGACAAGCTTTAAAAAAACTTTTATAAAAGACCATAATCAGAAAACAGAGCAAGAAGAATTTTTTCCTGAGATACCCTTGCTATACAGTACATTTTCTGCTCCTTCAAGCTCATTCAGTTTTTTCCAGTAGGATTATACAACTGATCAGTTGTTTGAAAACTTATTTTTGTGCTTGTCCTGTATTCTAATGCAATCAAAGACTTTTTTAAACCCATTTTATCTAACATAATAGAATCTTCTGTTCTGTGTGATTCAGTTTGTTAAATGTATTACATATCAACTGAGTGTTAGTAAAATTTTTGGAAAACGGTACAGACACAGAAAGTATCACTACAGTATCTCAAAAATCCACCAGTTGGAAGTTTACCTAAATAAAAAAGAACACAGGTATTTCTTAAGACAGAAAAAAAAAAGGTATAAAGAAGGAGCTGAAGAACTGTTGATCACAAAGCAAAAGCCTATATAGTTTACCAGGAACATGCAGTTGTATTGTCTATTCAGTACCAGCAATGAGGTGCAGTTATATGTGACTAGAAAAATATTTTCATTGCAATTGAAAGCATTGCTACAATCTGATGTACATGTAGAAACAGAGAACATCCTATTGCATCACTAATTAGAAGCAAAGGCAAGTAAAATCAGTCACAAACATGATATATATCTTCTCTTTTTAGAAAACAAGCTTGTATCTTTGCTTTATTGTGCAATCACTACAGGAAATTTCTCACCCATTTTTACTTACTGTGAGGTTCTAGATTCCTTCCCTAACACGGGATTCAAATGTACAGGTACAGGAAGGATTCAGAGGACTCAACGAGCATTAGGATGACACATGTATACTGAGCTTTAATATGGAAAGAAGAAAACTCCTACAGCTGCTTAGGGAAGGAGTCTGCCCTCAAGTCAGCTGATACTTTTACAAGGCTATAAAAGCAGGTCAGTGGGCAAACTGAGCCAAGAGAGAAGGCTATCACAGAAAGGAGCTCCTGGACTGAAAGTTTGGCTTCTGTTGCCAGACTCCAGCTGAGAAATAGCTGGAACTTAATGCTAAAATTAACCTTCACTAGGAAACTAGCCAAAAGAAGCCTGGGCTGACAATATCCACTTGTGTCTCTGGAAATACTCAGTCTCTGTCTCCTTCTCTTTAGAGACCAATAAATTCTCCAAACAAAACAGCTTGACTCTTGGACTCCTCTAAGCAGGATTCACAGTCTTGTGAGGCAACCATTGAAAAGTTTTTGCTCTCATTATATGTATTTATTGTGATATAATTCAAAATGCAATAGGTATTTTCCAGATAGTAAATATAACAACACGAAATAGACTAACACATCATTTCAGTTACAACACATGAAGAGGTGGATGTTCATTCTTAACAGGCTAATGTTTCTTATAACAACCATCTGTGCACATTCAGGGCCAGACTGTCAGACTGGGTTGGTTGGGTATGAATTCCTACATCTCACAGCATTTTACATGTTTCAGGATAATGACTGATTGCTGTACTTTTTTGAAGTCTAGTCCAACTGCACATTGAAAGCACCTGAAAATATGACATGTATTACCTCAAGTCCATGATGAAAAATCATAGCTTTCTGCTCAATCCTATCTTTCAGGTATTTGAAGACATAAGATTATTTTTTACTCATAACTAGTTTTTCAATTGGTTCAGGTGCATATAGAATAAGATATGCTAGCTTACACAAGAACTTCTCAAGATTTTGCATGGAAAACTGTTACATTATGTTGTATACAAACTAGAGAAATAAATGCATTCTAATGTAAACTTACACAGAGGAAAAAACTGCTCTAGCATACATATACTTTTAATGCAAATGATTTAAGATGAATATATATTTTAGACTGTATCTTGGCCTATAAGAAGGCTGCAGAGGAACTGCTCACAAGGCAGGGAACAATAGAAAGATGGGTCATGGTTTTAAGCTGGAAAAGGGTAGATTTAGGTTGGACATTAGCAAAAGTTTTTTAATGTGACAGTGGCAGATGACTGGAACAGGTTGACTAGAGAGGTGGTAGAGGCCCCATCTCTGGAGACATTCAAGATCAGGCTGAGAAATCTGTTCTGGTTAGAGATGTCCCCGCTCATTGTCAAGGGCTTGGACTAGATGGATGACCTTTAGAGGTCCATTCCAACTCAATGCATTCTATGATTTCTCTTCTATCTGTATCCATTGGGTGCCTTTGACCAGATTAAAAAATTACAACAGGCTCATCAAAAAGTTACCAGATGGTGGGCACAGAAAGGCAGCAGATAATTTATACAGAAAAGTGTTGGGCAACAGGGAATACCAATGAGAAAATAAACATAAGATTTAAAATAAATGACCAATCATTCCTGAAAGCAGATTTAGGTTCTGGCATCCAAAGTTTTGCAAAAAAGAAACTTAAAAGCATATTACCATACTAAATACAATTATTTAACTTTATGATATTTTAATAAAGTCAATGTAGCTATGAAACACAATATTGTCCTGATAAACTGAGAAGAATTTATCAATGAAAACAAAGCAGTGAAACAGAAGAATTTCCATCAGTAAAAGTGTAAAGAGTTCAGAAGGAAGGAATAATAGAAGGAATGACTAACTATAACTACTCGAGTTATGATTTTATATACTCACAATCCTGCCGATCAAGCAGTGGCAACAGCTGTAGTTACAAAACCATGTGGACCTTTAGCAGCCTCTCATCTTCCCCCAAGATCAGTATGCATCACAGAGAGCAAGGTGTAGAAATTCCAATGGTGTACATTCACTTAAGCACGGGGTTAAACACAAAGCAATAAAGGACCCTCTGCCTGTCTAAGGATGTAAATAGGAATTTCTACTGTGAAATCAAGGTATCTCTTAGGTTATAAAAATACTTGACCTGAATTTTCTCCCAGATAAATAAGGGTTTACAGTGGCATAACCACCTTACAGTAAATTTACTGCAGATTTACTCCTAAATAAATTAAAAATAGCCCAAATACTTCTTTCATATATAACAGATTACACTGTTATTCCATTTTTGTTTTTCTTTCCAAGAACTGCTTTACTCCATTCTCCTTATTAAAGTTTGATCTTAGCACTATGCCTGGCTAAGTGTTAACAATTAAAGGCTACAAGAAAATTAATTAGATTCAGATTCCATACTAAAGTTGGATTTATTCTACTCGTATCCAAACATACCACAGCTGATTCTACCACCAAGAAATGGCATACTTGGCAACAAGATTGTCAAAGCAATCTGACCATATCAGCATCAGCAGCTCTGGCTACAAGTGATAGTAACATGAAGGGAGAAGTATGACAACAACAATTCTTATTTATTGTTGTATTTAAACCTACATGCAAGTGTATTCCTAAGTCTCTCAACTTCATGATTTCATAAAGCTGGTAAGAGCTCCACCCAAGGGGAGGGGACAATGATTTTCCAAAAGTTATAAAATGGCCAATTAACTAAGTTATTAGAGCCTCCAATTGCAGACTGCACAGTGAGAAGGATAGCAATGGAATACCATGAGGAAAGTGTGACTGCAAAAATCAAGGACCGCTAGCAATACATAGGTAAAAGTGACAGATTCTATGCCAACAAAACAGTAGAAATTCAATATAAAAAATTGGTAAAAAACCAACTGCTAATGCATAAGTCCACTCCTATATTTATTAGGAAATACTTCTATCTATTTTCAGTTATGACAAACATGGATATACATTAAGTTTAAAGAATCATAGAATGGTTTAGGTTAGAACGGACCTCGGAGATCATCTAGTCCCAACCCCCTTGCCATAGGCAGGGGCACCTCTTACAGGACCAGGCTGCCCAGGGCCCCACCCCAGCCTGGTCTTGAACACTTCCAGAGAGGGGGCATCCACACCCTTCCTAAGCAACCCATTCCAGTACCTCAGCATCCTCATCATCTGGAAATTCTTCCTAATATTCAGTCTAAATCTGTTCACTTTTAGCTTGAAATCATTCCCCTTGTCCTGTCACTAGAATCCCTCATAAGAAGTGCCTCTCCAGCTTTCCTGTAGGCCCCCCTCACGTATATGAAGGTTGCTATAAGGATCTTATGATACAGCCCTTTACAAAGTTGACCTTCTGGGCTGCATTTACACATTGCCAGCTCATGTTGAGCTTCTCATCTAGCAGCACTCCCAAGTCCTTCTTGGGATGGCTCTCAGTCCATTTACCACTTAGCAAGTATTTTTGCTTGGGATTATGCCAACCCAGAAGTAGGACTCTGCACTTGGACTTGCTGAACCTCACGCAGTTTGCACTGGCATACTTCTTAAACCTGTCAGAGCCCATCTGAATGGCATCCCTTCCTTCCAGCATGTCACCTACACCACATAGCTTGGTGCACTGAATGCCACTGTCCATGTTGCCAGCCAAGACATTAAACAACATTAGATCCAAACAGGCCTCTGAGCCATATTCATGGCTCTGCACTGGACTCCCTCAAGCAGTTCTGTGTCCTTCATGAACACAATATTCCAGATATAGCCTCACCAGGGCAGAGCAGGGGAGAAGTAGAACCTCTCTTGATCTACTTGTAATCTCTTGTAATCCACCCCAGGCTGCCAGTGTCTTTCTTGGCCACAAGTGCACATTTCTGGCTCATGGTCATCCTGATGTCCATCAGGACCCCCAGGTCCCTTTCACCTATGCGGCTCTCCAGCATGTCAGTGCCCAACCTATGCTGGTACCTGGGTTTGAAACACATGAACCATTTCTTTAGATTCAACATTTCTCATTATACTCTGCATATAGGCAATCTTAGTAAGTTTGATCTGTGCCTGAGACTTAGTTTTAATACATCAAATTCCAGTATGAGTGGTACATTAGTTTAAATGAAATCAAATAGATATTATCCAAATGCTAGTAAATAACATCTCCACTTTATCTGAGAAGCAAGTAATTACAGCATTTAAAAAATCTCCCCAAACTACTAGCGTCAACAGTTACTTCCATTTTGCACATAGCAGTTAAAAATATATCTAGCATCTCCAGATATACCAGCCTGACAACATACACAGCCCCCAACTTCATAAAGATTGAAGGTGACAACTTATGTATCCCAAAGAAGGCAGATAGGAGTTAAATATCCCTCCCAATATTAATTTAATCAGAGTTATGCCATGTAACAAACATGATGTGCAGAATAACAACCATTCCGCTTTGAAGCAACATCTTAGCAACAATACGTGGCAACAGCTTCGCAGCTTGCTACCTTATGTATTCTGAAAGCAGAGCTATGCTTTTAAACATACACACATTTATTCTACTGCTGAATATGTCTAAAACAGTAATTTAATCCAGTAGATCTGAATTTTGGAGCCTGGAGAGTGCTTCCTATACCTGGCTACAATGTGCACAGAGAAACAGCTGCTGATTCTGTGAGGCAGCTGCAACCTATTCCTGTGAATTCCCCTTTTCAACAACTATGTCAGTCAGAACAGGTGTAAAGTCACCCAGCCTCCTTCCACCCTATCACAAATCAGTGACCTGGTGGACAGAGCTTGAAAGAGATTTCAAGGAAAAGATCAGCATGTAAACAAGACATAGAAGTCTTTTGTGTTTGTGCAAAACTTTGTTCCAAATGATAAATGGCTGGCAGGTACCAATCCAGCTGAATCTGCCATGTTCAGACTGCTAGGAAATAGGCAGGCTGCCATTCAAAGATGCAGTTCCAAGAGCAGTGAATCCCATGAATACACACTCCCAGTCAGCAGCTGAAAATTCAAAAGGAAGTCATGACAGCAGGATGCCTCTCTAATTGGAAGTTATTCTCAATTATGTGTATAGTACTCTCTCTTATCATTTTAAATTCAAATCAGCAGACTTTAATCACATTTCTTGGAAGATTATTTCACAGAAAAACATATTTCTTAAGCAAGTCTGATTCTCCCTCATCCTTTTCTGGACATATAAGTAGTCATCCATTTCACTCAGTAATTACTTTGTGTTCTTCTGCACCTCCCAAATATGACAACTTCGCTTTCTTTTTGCCCAGACACACTATGTAATTTAGCTCTTTCACACTTGAAAAAAATTTCCTCTAACTCTATTGAAAATATTGCTCTTCACACAGGTTGAAATTCCCAGCGTGCAAGTTGGCTGCTTCTTCAGCATGAGTAAAACTTAGGATCTTATTTGAAGGTAACTTTCTTAATTAGTATTGACATTTCAGAGCTGAATGGCAGCCTCCTTCTGCCTCAATAGCAGTGCTGTCACTCTAGCAACATGAAACCCTTATGTAAGTACCTCATTAACCTCAGTGCTACTCTGGAAATGGCAAGTGGTTTCTAGGAGCACTTTTGTATGCTACACATAACCCAACTCTTGAACCATCTAATTATTTTTATTTGAGAGTCACTAGTTGAACTTGATCTAGAAAAAAAATCACGTTATTTATACTTCAGGATTTATCTTTAACATTGTAAAGACATGATCTACACATAAACATACTATTTTGAAAAAAGTGACCTTTCTAATATCTCATTTGTACATTGTACATCACATGTACAACTGACTGTCATTCTGTATAATTTCCTGTAGAAAGCGAATAATGCATCAGTTATTAATGTCTATAGCAACAGTATTGTTCTACTGTGCTAAAAACTAGAACACTTAAACATATGACAGCATATAAGTAACTAATTTTTTATTTTCAAAGTAACTAATTTTTTATTTCAGCCTCTTTCCTGAAATAAATAGAACTTTATTCACTAGTTCTCCACAGGTGGCATACAAAGCTGCCAAATTACTATTTTAACTAATTGATATCTTCAAATATGCAAACAAACAGGTTCCTTGTTACCTGTCCAGTGATGCATATTAACAGTACATGAGCGAGATTAGGTTGACCAATGGCTGCTTTACCCTGTTTCTTGAAACACTGCATACATGCTATTATTTATAATATTTTCTGACAAGTAAGTTCTGCTACTTTTTCATGTTGGGGAAACAATTTTTGTGTAAAATCAAGACATGCTAGTCAGAACTAGTTATATCAGAATTTCTTGTCTCACTTCAGAAATACAACAGAACTCTGATTTGATGATTGCAAAATTTCAGTGCCAGTAACAGTCTATTTCCAGTGTTTTGACAGAATTTGACAAAAGTAATACTAACGTAATCCATGATAGCATTACAATCCCTCTACAGGAACATGAAAATGTGCTCCCAACTGATCAAAAACCTGTTCTATGCTTACACTCTTTATTAAGATCAAACAAAACTGGTTTCTTAGGTCTTTCTGGATCACTCTGGATTTGAAGTTTCTATGTCAGTGGAGTTCTCAAGCCAGAATTCCTGCACTGAACAATAGCACTGACACTAATTTCAAAGCACAACAGTATAATTCATCTGTTTATGCTAGTATATTCCTACATAAACTACCTTTTTAGAAGAGAACCAGCAATAAAGCATAGTATTATTGTACAACACGTTTTATTTTAACATAAACTGGACAATATCACCTAGCATTCTCAGTCCAGTCACTCCATGTACAGGTTCTAATTATTCCATGAAAGCTAAGACTTTATGACACTTCCTACAAATGCTAATTAGCTGGTAGGTTAGGGCCCTCAGTCATGTAGCACTTCATCAGTCATGAAGCTTTACATATTAAAGATGGAAACTGTAACATTTTACATGAAAACTTATGCTGCAAGTCAAAATAGAATATTAAATTAAATTACATGGCGTTGTTTTATAACAGTCCCCACAAAAGAATTTCCACAAGCTGTTGTCCTAATATGATCCAGGTCTAAAGTCCTCCACACTGTTCTTGTCTCAACAGCTAGTTGAGAGTTTAGAGTATATAATTAGGTTTAATTAAATATCTACATGTTCCTAGAGGGTAAAACACAACAGCTACAGCCACTACATGAAAGAAATTTTGGGAATAAAAAGCAACATGAAAGAATCATCATCCAGTTCAGCACATTTACCCTTCAGCCTACAACTCTGTCATATTCATAGAATTTGCATGTTCTGGTAAGAAATACATAAAGATTTCTGAGGTCTGCCCCTCTGCATGCTAAAATGACAGATATGAGGTGTAAGACTAGCTTTGCCAGGTTAAACAAAGCTATTAAAACAGCATACCCAACTTTACTGGCATTAAGATGGAACAGTGGTGCCAAAGATTCTAAAAGAAAGAAATATTAAGTAATATTGCACCTCTGACATTGACATAAGTTTATTATTACTCCATGCCAATCTACCTTGATCCAAATCCTCTAAATGCATGCTGTTCCAGTGCTGGGCCTCTCTTAAGCCTGTAAATTACACTGAATTGTAGAGTGGTTTTCAATTTTGGCAAAAATTACTCCAAACCCCTTTTCAAGGAAGGACAATGCATCATTAGATCATTATCTAGCCCATTGCTTTTTTTCTGTGACGTATTGCCTTATGTGTGTTGCTTTGCCAACCCATGAGCCTCACGGCAGCTGTTTTGTTGCCAAGGCTTTTGTTTCTCTCACACCTTTGGTAGGGAGCACTGGACAGAACGCTCCCTTCAAGTATAACAGCTATCTAGAAAGGAGAACAAACAGCTCCTACTTTGGTCACCCTTATATTTTTTGACATGGTAGATAACAGTACTGTACACAAGAGAAAGAATATAGAATTAGACACTGTTTCTTTCCAAGTTACATATTTCTTCCTATAGAGCTTCAGCTTACTGCTGACTGAAACACTTTTAAGCACTGTATCCGAATTCTTCCTTCTTCAAATACTTGTATACAACCAGTAATACAAACATCATTTTAGGCTGAGTGAAGCTCTTCAGGTCAAGTGGAGAGAGATGTAGCCATCTATCCTGCATTGACAAATAAGGACACTAAAATAACTGGCTATTCACAAGTCCTCATATTGAAAGTAAATTAAAATGCACAGATATAAAATTTGGCTCTGCATTAAAAAAACAAAAAGAGAGAAAACAGACATCCAAAGGAATCTAATATCTAACAAGAACTTAGGAAAAGGTAGAACCAAGTGCTTCACTTTCTGAGGGTTTTCATGAGATTAAGATGTCTATCAATGCAATGTCCCGAAACAAGGTCTGTAAAGACAGGACAACACAATAGAGGGACAAATTAAGTGTTTCACCTCTGAAGTGTCATATGAAACTGTTGATACTGCTTTTCAGCCACTAAATTCTCCACAGATATGTGCATGACGAGAACAAATTAATTTCTAACTAGGAAACACAGGAATATCTGTCTAGCATGACTTACAATGAAAACAGCATTAAAAGAAGTGGCCTAAAGTCAGAAAGGTAAGATGAACAAAAACTGAAGGAATGCAAGAGGCATATGCAATCCAGTAAGGAGTAAAGAATAAAAGCATCAGTAGATTATTTCAGTAATTTTATCTATTACATAAGAGATATATTAAATTCTTTTCCATCAGAATTTGTTCTATATAGTTGCTATTGGAAAGCTAAGATGCCAAAACAGGAAGAAGTACTTTAGACAGTCTTTCTTAAAACAGAGGCTATCTGAAAATCCCTGGAAAGTGACTTTTCAGAAATATTACACTAAGAACAATACAGCACTAGAAATTACGTCTATACATAGTCCAACATATTTCTGAAATAACACTGAATGAACAATCCACCTACCATCAAAAAGGGGCTGTGCTCCCTTTGCCTTTGACAGAACATAAAGGCTATGAGGTACGAATATCCTTCATGTAATGAAGTCATAAATAAAATTATCTAGAATAAAGTCTCTCATGCCAGGAAAGCTCCTTGAAAAGAAGGTTAAAGACACTGAACATCTTCTCTTCTACGTGTAAGTATCATAGTCCAGAGATAAGACTGCATTGGCTGCCAAAGATGCTGGGATGCTCAAGAAGACTAACCATGAGAAATCATTATCTCAACCACTGCTAAAATCAAGCTGAACATTTGTGTTAGCTACACAACTGGATTTTTTTCAAAGTTAATTTAAAAGTCAGGATTTCCATTGGTGACATTCAGAATTTTCTACTGCAGGCATATGAAAAGTAAACAATGAGAGCATCTTCTATAGTATTATACTCCAGATTTATTTCATTAAAAGGGATGAGTAAAAGAGAAGGATATTTCAACCACATTTTTCTCTAGTCAAATGATATGTGAATTAATTCATCTCCAAATAAATTGGAAGCCAGGAAAAAGTACCAAAAGAAAAATCTATCCCAAGCTGCAAATGAGACCTTGTTCTGGTTTGAAAATGACCAGATTTTCAAATATTAGTTGTGGTGCTTTTATGCCCAAAAAGCATTTTATTTTGAAGCTTGGGGCAGCTTTCCTAGCAGTCCTCCTGCATCAGTGTGTGGACTCTACAGGTGATTGGTGGACAGAGTCCATAAAGGGAAGGTAATTCCTCCTTCTTCCTTCTCTTCTCATCGCCATCTTCATCATATCCTGCTGCAACACATCTTCAGAGACAGGGAGCTGCACCAGCCCATTCCTGTCCTTGGCAGTGGACCAGAGTAATAGCAGCTACTCCAGAGATGCACTACAGCAAATCCCTTTGAGGATGCCAGACAGAGGTGAGCTCTTAACCCTCTACCTCCCTTGGTGCCTGACCACAGGGGAGAAGAAAGAGAGGTTCTGCATAAGGCCTGTGGAAAGCCCTTGGACGAAGCCCCGAAGAGCNGGCCTGTGGAAAGCCCTTGGACAAGACCCCGAAGAGCCTATACACCGTAACAGGCGTGGCCGTGCATAACCAGCAGCATGTTGCCTAGTCTCCACTGGTCTGGCAAAGATCCTGTATAGTCTGCCACTGACAGAGACTGAGAGAAGCCTCTACTAAGAGAGAAAAAGAAAGATCACAAGTACTGACCTCCTAAGCCTTTAGCAAGCTGAGAAAGTCTGGAATTGTGTTGTATCCTCTACGTTTGACACTGCTATAGCCTCAAAGAAGAGCCCTGACCCAACAGGAGCTAGAAGTATGCTGGAGACATCACAGAGTGCTGAGGTCTGCATGAGGATGGGGAAAAGGAACTTATCCACAAGCACTAAATGTATATTTTGTGCTGTATTCCTGCCACCCCCCACCCCCACCCCTTTCTCTTCTGGAAAGTGGGGTGTGAGTGTGTGTTGGTGGCTTTGTGGTTATGAGTATGTGTTGGTGGCTTTGTGGTTACACTCTCTTATCCCAGACCTCTCATCTAAGGCCAAAACCAAGGCATTAGCTGTCTCCCATTTCCCTCAGAGTGTGTGTAAAGGCATTGTGATACAGTTTCTGTTTTACCTTTTTGATTCTTTTACTTACTTGGGGGTTTATTTTTCCTTTTCTTCTTGGTGATGGGTTCAATAAACTATTATCTTTCTAGCAAGGTTTCTTCATTGCCTGTTGAACATTCAGTGAGAACTGGTCGCTGTGCTAGAATTACAGGCACCAACCCAAACCAGTTTAGACTCTTGCTAAACCATTACAGACCTAAAGCTAAAAAATGTATTTTCTTAATATAATATTTTTTCCAATAAAAAATAATAGTTTAGTGATGATCTGATATTAGCATTTTGGGCAGCTAACATCTGCATAATATAAGGCGGCTCTTTTTCAATGCTTCAGAAGCAAATGTAAGTATAACTTCTAGAGGATGTAAGTAATCATCATAATTTGTTTTTCTCAAAAAAAAAAAAATCCCATAGCAGAAAAACTGAACATCATAACTCCTCTGATGAAGCATATTTACCAGAACAAAAGTCTCCAACAAAATCACGTGCTACTTCCACTTTTAACAAACCAATTTAGTACTAACACTGACTTTGCACCTATTAGGTGGGAGGACTTATCACATTGTATACCAGAACTCATGAGACTATAACATGTGCTCACTCAATTTATTGAAGAGAGATCATGTAGTTTTAGAGTCATTACTTTCAGTAAGAAGCAGGTGTAAGTCCTAATAAAATAATGTCAACACCAGAGAAACAGACTATGTTTTAGATTTCTGAGCACATGGACATAACAGTGCTGACAGCTCCATGATAACTTCTATTAATCACACAATTTTGATTAATGAATTCACATTTCTCCTACTGATACATTTCCTCAGGGTCTAAATACAACTATAAATTGTTTAGGGTTTTTTTAGAATACAAACCATACGAAAACATGTCCAAAAATAACCAGTATTTAGCACAGGATAATTGGCTAAAACTCTGCTATCTTTACATCATCAGTATAGCTAACAAGGTAAATACTTAGAAATAACATTTAAGTGGGTGAGTAACTATATCCCAGTTTTTATAGATCATAGAATCACAGAATCATCAGGGATTGGAAGGGACCTTGAAAGATTATCTAGTCCAATCCCCCTGCCATAGCAGGACACCTCAACCTCAGGTGGGTTTAAAACTTCTCTAGAAAAGGAGACTCCACAAACACCCCAGGCAGCCCCCTGCAGCGCCCCATCACCCTTCCTGGAAAGAAGTTATAGAATCAGTCACAGGATCATCCAGTTTCAACCCCTCTGCCATGGGCAGGGACCCCACCCTAGATCACGCTGGCCAGAGTCTCATCCAGCCTGGCCTTAAACATCTTCAGGGCTGGGGCCCCAACCACCTCCCTGGGCAACCCATTCCAGGCCCTCACCACTTTCACAGTGGTGACACTTCCTCCTCACATCAAGCCTAAATCTCCCCATCTCCAGCTTTGCCCCCTAGTCCTATCACTACCTGAGATCCTAAAAACCCCCTCCTCAGCTCTTCAGGTACTGGAAGGCCACAATAAGGTCACCTCAGAGCCTCCTCTTCTCTAGACTGAAAAGCCCCAACTCTCTCACTCTTGCCTCAGATCCTTATTTCATGAAAAAGCGGTCTTCTCAACAAGGACTTGGCTTTTTAAAGACTCTATTTAACCAATTGCAAACAGAAATACAACTAGACCATATGAACCCTACATGAATTCTGGAAGAAAACAATAGTAGATGAACTACCTACATAATAGATACAAAGGAGGAGACATTCTCTGAGTGGCTCTAAAAGAAGGAGAAAACTAACAGTAAAATGTATTTGATGCCAGAAACTTTCTCTACTTTTTATCTGCATGTTCAGTAAGTACATCTAAATACAATACAGAATGATACAACATACACAGAATATACTTACTAGTATAAATATTTACAGGAGGATGCCTGCAGAGCTGCCCTCCCCTCTCTCCACCCCCCCACACCCCTCACACNNTGCAGTTAGCTAAATTTGTGGAAAATTATTAACAAGACTAACAAAGCTGTTTGAGAAAGCCTCTCTTTGTAAAGTCTTCAGCTCACAGGAAAAGCAGATACTCAATTTAGATTCCTTCCTCACTCCCCTCCTATCCACATTCCCTTTTCCCCCTCAAAACAAACAAACAATACCAAAAGGTCAGGTACATTTTATTTGTGCATTCATCTCACCACAGGAAAAGAGTAGTAACCACTATTAGTAAGGATATCAAAATGCCTCATGTTGACAAATAATTTGTCAGAATTTTTCGAAACTTCATTTACCTCCTAAATTTTGAGGAAACAGCAGTACATAAATATTTTTTGCTAATAATGATAACAGCAGTAAAAATCCCACTGAAAATACTAATACATGTTTGTATTACAGAACTGCTTGACTATTACAGATTTACTCTTTGCAGGTTTTAATATATTAAAAGTAATAAGCTATAAAGAAACGGGATATTTTTTAAATGTGCCTCAAGCATTTTACAACATATCCTTCCGTCAGTGCTCTTACCTTTTTTTGAAGGACATTAATTTTTCTTTCTTTTACTTCCAACATGTCTTTCATATCTCTAATCTCTCCAGCAAGGGTTCCTTTCTCTTCTGTGAGGTCTTGAAGTTGTTTTGTTTTTTTATTCAGAAAAGTTTCTTTTTCTTCCAATCGTAACCGCAAGGCATCAACCTACAGTAAGTAAAGCAAACATACTTAGGTTTTAGTAAAATTCATTAGTACATTTGTTCTCTAATTTCCTTTTCTTGTCACTTAAAAATGCTTTATTTCTTATTTACATAGACCTTCCAACTTCATCTTTAACATGGAAAATAGTGTCCTTTACTTGAATTTTCTCATTAAAACCATAAAGTGTGCAGCCAGATGCTACAATCACTACAACAGGTTACTGCACAGAGCAGTAGTTCAGAAATGAACATATTTATTAAATATGTGATAAATAGGGAAATTATAAGGTTCTTCAATTTTCTCCACTGTACATTACACAAGATTTTTTACCAACAGACCTTACTGTACTTTATGTAGCAAACACAAATCCCTGTCAAACAAAATAAAGGGTGCTCCAAGGATTTTCCTAAGCATGTCTTAATAAATAACCTCATTGAATTGCTTGGCCTTACATAATCACTTTTTTCCATTAGAAAAGATTAAAAAGAGAAAAGAAAACAACTCAAAAACAGTCTAAGTGTCCAAAAGGTGTATATAGCCCAAATTTTCTCATTTCTAGCCATAACTATGATCAAGCACATAATTTTCTTGTCATCTTAGTGCAATTCAAATAGTTCTCAAGCCACAGTCAAGCTAATACTTATGGTAGTCTGGAAAAAAAAGTAAGTCTATAGATCACATGATACTGGTTATTATTTGTACACTATTGTTTCCATAAGCAGCTCTACTGCTAATTTCAATTAAAAACTTGGGGTTTTGAAACTTGAGAATAAGGAGAAAAAATTAGCTGATACTACTCCATTACAAGAGGATGGTAGAGGTTGAAGCAGCAGCTATCTTTGAGGACAGCAGCATAGATATTATCATCGAAGTGAAAACCACTTAGTGAAACAAGAATCTGTGTGTTGAGAAAAAAAGAAAACCTAAATGACAAGTGGTACCTCTTGAAGGAAACAGAGAAGGAGGGAACTAGATCTTTGGAGAAACACAAAGACAGGTACAAAGTGAACAGACACACAACCACTGCAATAAGTTTGCAGATCCAGGAAACATACAGAAGTCAAAATAGTGCTGGACAGGAAAGCAACGTTTTTCAAGAAAATTTACCAGCCCTACAGAAGAGTATCAAATTCATAATACCTTTTTAATAATATCTTTCTACTACACAAGCACTGCCTAGAGTAGTTAGCACAAGGTAAGGCATGATTCCATACAGAAAATGTCTTACATATCACACTGCAAAGGAAAAGCAGCAGTCGCTGTCAAGATGCTCACTGATACAATCTTTGAGAACTTCTAATAAGTTATTCAGGCTATCAGCTCGCAAGAGCTTTCAAAAATTTATGAAAAGATCTTGCCACAGCTTCCTTAAAACATAACAAAGGAATAAAGAATATACAACAGTTGTTTCACAACAATGTGATGATAAAGTGCAGGTGTGACCATAAGGTAAGATTGCAGGAGAAAAGTAGAGCTGGAAAAGGAAGTTTTGCAAGTCTTAATGGTGCAGCTTTTTATATAGTAGAAAAGAAGAAGGCAATTAAGCATCAATACTATAGTAAGACAAAAAAATACAGTCACTGAGTGTAGAATGTAGAAGCTACAAAATGTGATGCATGCAATATTTTCTAACTCTGATAATTAATAAAACAAACAAATATTCATTTCACTGAAATGAAAAGAGCAAGAAATATTATTTGTACAAGAATGTTTAGGGGAAAAATATATGGGAGGGTGCCTTAAGTTGAACAAGCAAAGATTAACCATAAAGGGAATTAAAAAATCCCACAGCAAATACCCTCCCCCCGCCCTGAAAAAAGGCCCACAAAATAAACTGGACTGAATTGGAATATATCTCTCTAGTTTCAAAAGTTTTCAATTTATTTGTCTAACCTAAAATATGCTAGGGAGTGGTGTGTGTATGTGGATCTTAATTCATTAATGCCAAATAAAGAGTTACACATCACATAATTTCTATTCTTATTTTATTATAAGGTTATTTTTGTAATCAAATAAATGTCTCAATTCATTAAAGCAACAGAATACATTTAAGCTTCACCATTATTACTTGAGTTGCAGTAATTATATGTATTGGTCCCTTCAGTGAGCACTTCCACTACCTATCATTACCAGTTTCCATACTCACGTTCAGAAACAGTTACACATGAATCACTGAGAAGCTCATTGGCCACACAGCATGAAATACTGGGTGAGAACATTTTTGTAGAAAAAAAAAAACAAAACAGGCTTTTTTGGTGGGAGTCTCATATTATTGAAGACTAATTCAAAATAAAACACAAGAAAATATAGTATCTCGTGAAACTGTCAGCACTTTTAGACATCATATGTGATAAACAAAACAAAACCTTTGATGGTGTTAAGAATTACGGATTCAAATGTGCATTATTTCTGTGGTCTCCAACTCCCAAAATCAATTCTGGGAGACAGAAATCAATGAGTTTATTCTTAAGAGAATTATTTCTGTTTTCCAGAAGGCTGGTTAACACACTGGAATTTGGAGTCAAAAAGAGGGAATGTTAATCATGGAATCATAAGGGATTGGGACTTCTAAAGACCATCTAGTCCAATCACCCTGCTGCAGCAGGATCACCTAGACCAAGTCACAGAACAGAACATTACGAATTGGAAGCAACCTGGAAAGATCATCCAGCCCAATCACCTGCCACAGCAGGATCACCCACACCAAGTCCAGGCAGATTTCAAATGTCTCCCAGTGCCCTTGTCACCCTCACTGGGAAGAAGTTATAGAATCACAGAATCAGTTAGGGTTGGAAGGGACCACAGGATCATCCAGTTCCAACACCCCTGCCATGGGCATGGACACCCCACCCTAGATCAGGCTGGCCAGTGCCTCATCCAGCTCGGCCTTAAACACCTCCAGGGATGGGACTCCCAACCACCTCCCTGGGCAACCAGTGGCTCTCACCACTCTCAGAATGATTAAAGATGCTGCTACAGACCCACTTTTACATTTGCCATTCAGCTCCAGAGAGAGAAAGGTGCTATGCACAGAAAGCACAAAGAGGCAGCAGCAAGGGCATGGAGAACATTTGCAAGGCCTGCAAACCTCAGAATAACATTATAATTGCATGCAAAATAGAGAGATGAGATAAAGAAAGTGCAATTATTTGTTATCAGAACGACAGGTTTCCATGAATAAAAGCCATTCGTTTGGTACTTTTTTTCTGCAGCTCTGAAACCACAGTGCGTTCACATGAAGTGGACCCACAAGGGCTTGTTTTGGCTGCTGGGTTCACCACTGAGAAGAACAAGGTTTGTATGATGTGGCATTCTAGAATAATTCTCCATCTCCAAGACAGCTGCAGGAAGTCAGGCAAGTGGGAAAGTTTTAGATATATTAATCCAAATTTCAAACATACAAGTATCAGAAGACTGAACAAACGTTTAAAGTTTACATTGCCTAGACATTAATAAAGTTTATTCATTATAAAAGGCTGGATGGAAGGATCTGAAAGGACATCAAAGTTATTGAGACATTTTTAGATACTGCAATTGGAATAGTCAGAAAAGGTCATGTTAAGTCAAGTAAGCTCCTTTTTCCTAGATAATCAGAATATTATCACAGTACAAAACAACAAGCAAACCTAATTTATTTTTAGTTATATTCTGAGGTTTGTAATGCCAAATTTTTTAAAAGCAAAAGTCTTTGCAATGTCATTTTAAAACTTGGTTTGGGATCAATTTAAATGATCTATTGGATCTCAAATGTTCTTCCTGCTCTTAAAATGGCTCATTGCTTTTCTAGACATCAGAAAAAAGATTTATATTCTACCACATTACCTTGTTTTTGAGACTTTTTTTACAATATTGCAGTAATAGGATCTTGCAGTTTATAAGCATTGTGAAGCAAGAGATTCAAAGATGACTTACTAAGTTAGAAAACAAGAAATAGAAGTAACGGCAAGCTCCTAATAAACTGAAAAGACCTCATCTGAAACTCATTATCACATCTTTTTATATTTAATCTCTTGTTTGCTTCATGTCTGGAAGAAATCCCCTAAGTACAATCACAAAAATCTCTTCTGGGCCCGTTAAGCTGCAGCTGAGAAGTCTGTCATAACACTGCAGGGAGAGCTCCAAAAGGGATTCTCTTCAGTCAGGTACTACAAGTCTCCTTTTCCCAATGCCAGGCAGGTACTAAATGCTTGAAGTCAAATGGAGATAAAGGTGATTAGACACACTGATGATGCACTGACACAATTCCCTAGTGGCTGGGATCACTTACACATGTGCTGATACAGTGTCATTCTGCTTGGCTGAACCAAGCAGTGTCAATGGCATTATCTTCTCTACCCATGCAGCCCTCACCCCATAGGCCAAGCAGATGATTCTCATTCTTTTTCACAAATTTCTTCCCATGTACTCTGACATCACAGCTCTCTGGATTCAATTTGGAAATGAGTATTTTAGCTATTAAAACTGAGGAGCACAAAAAGGAAGGTTGAGGGGATGGGTTAATGGCACTGAAGTCCAGGTCTGAGAGTGACAACCTGTGTGGGAAGGGAGGGCAGACCTCAGTCCTGCCCTCACACAGCTGTTCAGTCATATGGTGCTCTTTACCTTTACTGCATTGCCTTTCTCCACTAGCCAGCTCATAACATGACTAATACATTATTTCTATTCCCCAAAGCCTGGAAGGACACAAGAGGGCACACTGCAGTTGTCTTTCACACCAAAATAAAACAACTTGGAATTCTCCAGCAGAGCCACAGTTTCCATCTTCCTTTTCAGGCCACATACACAAAAACCTTTGACTTACAACAAGGTTTATGATCTTAACTGTGCTATAGAATATCAGGTATTTTGTATTTCAGAGTTGTCTGGAGAAACTCTAAATACAGAAATAAACTGTTGACTTGACCTTCCTGCTGGACAACTACCAGCCAGCCTTCCTCAGGGCTGCAACACTGCATGGGGTTACTATGGCCCAAGTGCAGTACTTGGCAATTAGCCTTGTTGAAACTCATACAATCGGCCTTGGCCTTTCAACCCAACCTGTCCAGACCCTGACTTAATACAAAACTACTACATAATTATATTTTTATATATAATTATTGTGTATAATTAATATTAGGTGGTTTTCTCATGCAATAATTCATTTCAAGCCTAAAATCTTTAAAGCATAATTGAAGTGCAGCTTCAACTGCACTGAGAAAAACATTCTAAAAGATTTGAAACAGCCAAACAATCACACAGGTTCAATGCAAGCAGTGAGAAGCACCAAAAGCCTTAGGTGACAGATCCTCTGTTCAAATCCCAGCTCCTGGGTCTCTCCTCCACCTCTGGCAGGTTCTGCCTGTTCCAGAGCCAGAAGGCACCTTCACTGCTTACAGAGAGAGATATAAAAGGCACGCTTAACACCACATGTTCTCTGTTACGGACTCAGACCCTTCCAAACCAGTCTACGCTGTAACCTCCAAGTCACAGCAAGTCAAATGTAATGCTTCGGAGGTTAAGCTGTCTTATTTCCCAGGCTTTCCCCCAAAAGCTACATGTCAACAATAACTGAAAAATTATAAACCAATACCTTATTTGAAACTCCCTCTTTTTCTGCCCTTTTAACCATCATACATTATAATTAAAGCCAAGTCCATGTGAGAGCTCAGACTAAAACCTTTAAGGTCAGAAAAGGATAATACTTATAACACAGCATTGTTTTTCCATCTGTGTCATTCTTTCCTGTACTTCAAGGAGAAAAGAAAAGAACTATCTCTAGTCTTTCTTCCCAGAAGGTATATTTTGTGAAACACAATTAGATTGTGTCCTGACACATAAAAAAAAAAAAGGAATTTTCCAAATATCTCTTTTCTTACAACTCAACCAGTGGCCAGATACTTTGAGATTGATGATTGATACAGCAGAACACTTCCATTCATGAGCCCACCTACTCAAAGGTATGTTGACAGAATATGTATATCATCACCCAAACTAACACACACAGCAAGGAGCCATTCTCAAATCAATACTCTACCTGAATTATCAGAGGCAGAACACTGAGCCAATGCCAGTCTAGGAGAGTGAGTAGGCGCCTCATACTTTGTGTGGCCTTAGTTGTACAGATTCATTTCTTATTAGCAGAAATGCAAAGTAGGGGTGTACAAGAATATTGGTTATGTCAGTAATTTTCTCCTTGTCTAAATGGTCCTTTTTGTCTCCAGTAATCATCAATCAAGACTTACATTTCTCAACATGCCAAATAAAGCTACCTCAGCCCGAACTGCATGTGACCTATACTATATGTGTTTGGTGATAAGCATTATGATGTCATTTCATATGTCAAATATGCCTTGAGATGGCATAGAATTGAAAAGCTGTTAAATCAGTTAGTTCCTCATTTTATGGAATACAAGAAGCAAAATATACTACTTCATTTATAGCCAGGATGAAATTGCCAATATTAGAAATTATCTCTTGCCTGAAAATGGTACTGTGAAATCACATCTCCCAAAAATGAAATATTTGAAATGGAATGTGCCAGTACACTAAGACAAATATCTGCCATTTCATTACTCCTCTTTTCACACCTACAGCATTTTCAATGTGAACTGAAATAAAATAAGGGTCATTTTACAGCAACAGATATATATTTCAAAATTTTAAATGATACTTCTGGTACATTAAACTTTTCTCTTTGGCTTATCACTCAACATTAAGTAATTTTAAGAGTCCTTGACTTAATTTTCCCAAGATTTGGCTGTACATTTACTAGTAAAAGCAGGCAATCTGAACACCACTTTTATTAAAAAAAAAAAAATAAAGCAAAAAATGATCTGGTAGTTAACACGTAAAGCATTTCAAAGACATCTATCCAAATAAATTGTCTTTTATTTCTAACTGCTTTTGTCATGAGTGACCACTTATTTCTTAGAATCCTTAGGAATTGGAAGGGACCTTGGAAGATCATCTAATCCAATCCCCCTGCCACAGCAGGATCACCTAGACCAAGTTGCACAGGAACAGATCCAGGTGGATTTTGAACATCTCCAAAGGAGACTCCACAAGCTACCAGGGCAGCCTGTTCCAGTGTTCCATTACTCTCACTGGGAAGAAGTTCCTGCTGATATTTATATGGAACCTCCTGTGTTCCAGCTTTCACCCACCCATTTGTCCTTGTCCTATCACTTGATGACATTGAGAAGACCCTGGCTGCATCCTCCTGATACCCACCCCTCACATATTTCTAGACACTAATGAGGTCACCCCTCAGCCTCCTCCAAGCTCAAGAGACCCAGCTCCCTCAGCCTTTCCTCATAAAGGAGGTGTTTTACTTCCTTCATCATCCTTGTTGCTCTACGCTGGACACCCTCCAGCAACTCTCTGCCCTTCTTGAACTGAGGGACCCAGAACTGGACACAATCTCCAGATGCTGTCTCACCAGTGCAGAATAGAGGGGGAGAAGAACCTCTTTCTACCTGCTAACCCACCCTCCATCCTAGAATGCTGTTGGCCCTCTTGGCCACAAGAGTACATTGCTGGCTCATAGTCATCCTGCTGTCCACTAGGAAACCCAGGTCCCTTTCTCCTACACTGCTCTCCAACACGTCAGTCACCAACCTATACTGGTACCTAGGTTGTTCTTACCCAGATGCAAAACTCTACACTTACTCTTGTTGTGCCTCATTCAGTTTCTCTCTGCCCAGCTCTCTAGTCTGTCCAGGTTTGTGTTATTAGCAAACTTGCTGACAGGGCACCCTACTCCCTCATCCAAGTCATTAATGAATAGATTGAAGAGGACTGGTCCCAGTACCCATCCTTGGGGGACTCCACTAGATACAGGCCTCCAACTAGACTCTGTCCCATTGACCACTANTGGAGGTGAGGCTGACTGGTCTATAGTTACCTGGGACCTCCTTCTTATCCTTCTTGAAGATTGGAGTGACATTTACTAACCTCCAGTCTCTAGGCACCTCTCCTGATCACCATGACTTAGAAAAGACGATGGAGAGGCGCTTAGCAATGATTTCCACTGTCTCCCTTAGCACACACGGGTCCATCCCATGAGGGCCCATGGATTTATGTACAATGAACTGTGTCACTTGCTCTGTAAATACTGCAAAAACTCCAGTGGTGATGTCTATTTCTGAAAGTTCACTTCCCTACTCCTGCAGATAATCCTGATTTTTTTTCATTATTTTTTCCCACTGGATCAGATGCTGCTCTTTAAAAAAGAAAGTTAGTAATACTGACTGCTCAATCTACAGTAGGAAGGATTTTACCATAGAATGGCTTAGGTTGGAAGGGACTTCAGAGATCATCTAGTTTCAACACCACTGCCATAGGCAAGGACACCTTTCAGTAGACCAGGTTGCTCAGGGTCCACTCCAACCTGGCCTTGAACACTTCAGGGAGGGGACATCCCTGGGCGACATGTTCAAGTGCCTCAGATCCCTACAATCCTACCTGAATCTGTCCACTTTTAGCTTGAAACTATCCCCCTTGTCCTATCACTAGAGTCCCTCATAGCAAGTCCCTCTACAGCTTTCCTCTAGGCCCCCCTCAGGTATTGGAAGGTTGCTATAAGGTCCCCCCAGAGCCACCTTTTCTCCAGTCTGAACAGACCAAGTTCCCTCAACCTTTCCTCACAGAAGTGGTCTGGCTCTGTGATCATGCCTGTGACTCTGACCTGGTCCAACATTTCCATGTCCTTGAAGTAGGGACTCCAGAACTGGATACAGCTTTTCCAGGCGAAGTCTCACAACAGCAGAGTAGAAGAGGAGAATCACCTCTCTGACCGGCTCGTGATACTTCTTTTAACTGAACCAAAGACTGCAGCCAAGATACAAATTGTTGCCTCAGACAGGTTGAACCTCATCATTGAGGAATATATTATGCCACAAAAAATTATGAACGCATGTAGTTTACTAATGCACCCAACTGCCTAACAGCTGTTTTATTTGAATTTCTCTTTTTGCATACTCCTATCACTGAAACTAGGTATTTTAAAGCAACTAGTCCGAAGTTTAGAATTTAATATTCAGTTCTGTCTAGTAAATTTTGGAAAAAACACATGGAAATTCTAACTCATGTACTAAAAGTTTTTGTTAATAAAACTTCCAACACTATCCTTAACTCACTGAAGTTAGCTCACTGATTTTTATACTCACTTTAAAACTATAACTGTCAAAATATGTCTGAATTACTGCAAAAGGAAGTCAGTCATTCCAGAGTCAATCTTATTTAGCAACATAATTATAGTTATAAATTCAAAATACTTAAAACCCATTTACAAAACTATCAATCCTGGATGCTTTTAACTTTTGAAATTTCTGTCTAATATCATTCAATTTTTAGTAAACTGCAACAGGTTAATAGAAAATGAATGACAAGGCCACAATGTTCTTTTTTAAAGTCATGCCAATGCATTCAACTGCTTCATGAAAAAAAAATCTATAGAATGCCACAATAGTATAAGAATCGTCACTAAATATCCATTAGTTTTATTATAAAAATACAATTTTTACAGGAACTGTTTCTCTCAGTTTAATTTATTTTAATAGTAGGAGTCGGTTACTGCAAATAGTTGACATTGTTGTGCTGCCATTTTGCCTATCTTATACACTGCAAATACATTTACTTTTTCTGCTGAAAACAGACTCCTAAATTAGTTTCCACAGATTACACTGGCTTGTGATAAAAATTCCAGACAGGGAAAGACTAGTTAGACCAGGAGAGGCTCTTTGAGATGCAATGTGTCAAAGAAAGACTACGAGGGCAGTTTCCAATTCCAACTCTGTAATTCCTTTTTCAAGCCATCATTGCAGTAACATTTTTGGACATTTTAGGTAGAACTGGAAAAAAATATTTACCCTTAAAAAACCCTTCAGTCATCCCAGAAATGTTAGATTCTCACTTCATCATGAGTGTTTGAATATCCTGATATAATTAGACTCAACAACACTGCCAAAGAAATGCAAGAGATTGCGACTAGAGACATAAAAGCAGCCATTTTATTCTCTTTACAAATACAACGTTTATAATAAAGGCTTCATAGTCAATTAAAAACAAAAAGTTATGCAGGAATGAAATCAGACATAAGTTCCAGTTGCAGGCTTTCTAACATACTGAGATTAGCTTGCCAAATATTCTCATACAATCCAGTCTGACAGCAAGTCAGAGACATGTCAAGATTGAGCCTTGTGACTATTTATTTATTACTCAGCTGGAAATTATAAGTTATCAGTTTACCACAATTATATTCCATCTGGGAGACAGCTTCTTGGGACAAAATAGCATGTGCATGAGAAAAATAAAGCAAAAGGTGGTATGTGCTGCTTTTGTAACTGCTATGACATCTACCTAAACAAGCTATGCAAGATAGATATGAAAAGAAACTGTACCACAGAAGAGGTCTTCCACTGCCAAATATATAAAGGATACACCCAGGAAAAGAATCAGCAGTGAAATGTCACAGAAACTACTTTAAGAGAAAAGGTCCTGCAACCTACAAGAACCATCAGTAACAGCAGTAACAGGCAAAACACAGTGACTTAGTAGTCTTCAAAGAATTGGTGTTCAGTTGAGAATACAAAAGCCAACTGCTTCTTCACAGTCTAGAACACACAGATCTCTTAACTGGATTCTATTACATGTTTTCCCTCTCAAAAAATTTGCCAGACAATGCCAGAGAGCACGTACAATTCATTACATCTTTATCCTGCACTGGTACAGAACCTGCTTGGAAAAAATCATAAACCTGCAAATCACCAACATCAAAATAGCTGATAGAAATCTTACCTTGAAGAGTGCTGGGAAAGGGGGAAGAAGGAATCTACAATTCTATAAAGCTTATAACAAGATAGGAAAAACTGTGGCTACTTTAGAACTACTACACAAATCAGAGTGTCACATAGAAAAAAAAAAAAAAATAAAAATCCCAAGGCCCTCTGGATCCCACAGAGGTATCCCAGAGTACTTACAGACCTGATTCAACATACTATTTGCTATAAGGAAAAAATGTTGCTGATACATAAATACAATTATAATTAAGAAAGAGAAAAAAAAGTCACAGTGAGGGAACTACTTAGCTGTGAAAAAACAGTTTTGCACAAGGCAAGCATTTGCTCCTGACATCTCCTTCCTCTTGGGATTCCTGCAGCTGCAAAATAACATCTACGAACTTCTCACCTAGTTCTGTGTGACTGAAATGGCAGACCCTAAGACCAGGGGCAAAAAGGCTTCCTACTTTACTATATTCAGATAAAATTTAAGTATCATACAATAAAATGATAATTCATTGACTTTCTATCTACAATTACTACTTCATTTTTTTTAAAATTGTGTTAGCACAAATCTTACCACTAACTTGAGTATCACATCTCATTACATATAATCATGCTGGATATGTTACAACTGAATTTACAGAAGAGAAGGATGGCATAGCATTCGACATAAGTATCAGAAAGTCTAAATTGTAATCGAAACAAACACAGTAATGTGAAAAAAAATGTTTAGTATCTGCCTTTCATAAAGTTTAAGAATTATTTGCTCAGACTTCCTCCCAAAAGTGTGTCAACGCTCCACCTGGAGGAAATGACTAGATATAAAGGTAATGGTGCAGGAAAACTGCTGTCAAAATTTAAAACTCTAATTATATTCAATAAATGATCCCAGTGTATGAAATTGTGGTCATTACATACCAGATAGTGAAATATCATTGAACTACATTACACATATGAGCTCCATGTGGTTCATTTCTTTCCTTTTTTGTGGAGAAAATCTTTGTCACCAAAAGGAAGAGAAAATGCAGAGGGAGAAAAAAGGGAGGAGAAAGAAACATTATACAGTTTTTTTTTTTCCATATAACAAATCCAAATTGTTGGAACACCAGACTAAGTTATGAAAGTAATACTAAGTCATAGAATCATTGAAGGCTTTAGATTGGAAGGAACTATACAGATCTAATTCCAACCCCCTGCCATTGGCAGGGACACCTCTCACTAGACCAGTTTGCCTAGAGCTTAATTCCAACCTGGCCTTGACCACTTCCAAGGATGGCTCATCCACAGCCTCCCTGGGCAACCTGGGCAGAAATAACATATATAATACAAAATTCTGAGCACAGACAGACAAGGTGACCTTGTATAAAACAAAATAAATTTAGTATTTTAGAGTCTTTTCAGATTGCCACCAGTCAACAATCTGAAGTAGTTTGAAACCTTGTTCATAACCTCAGTTGGAAATCACTATTCCTTAATAAAAATACCATAACCAAAAGAAAGAGATATATGACTGTTTCAAAGCAGTGACAAATTGGCTGCAAATAACAATGACATATTGAATACAATGGTACATTTGGTATATTGATAGAGTACATTTCAATCAAGTCTTTTTAGTATCCTGAGTCAGCTTTTCCATTTTCCTGATCAGCCCTCTAACCTTCCACCACACCCCTCTTATCTTGAATTAATCCAGCTTGAACCTGGATGATCAGAACCATAAACTACATTTCAGGTGAGATCACACAGAGCTACTAAAAATATTTCAAACCTGTAGCAGAAATCTCTCTTCTGAAAGATTCTAGGATCATATATTTTAACAGCCACATTTTATTGGTGACTAACATCAACCTTCTGACTAAAACTACTACACTTTCTACCTTTACCCTCAATATCATACAAGTTCTAGTTTTTTGGTCCTAGGGGACATAACCCCACTTTTCATACTATCACATCTCATCCATTCATTTAATTCTGAGAATCTGTCTAAAGACTTAAACTGGCATCAGTATCCTAGCAACATGTATGACCAAATGAATAAGGAAAGGTTTTTACCTCAATGTAGGCACTTTATGAAAAACACTGAAAAGGTTGCTTGACATAACAATAAGGGTTCTTCTTCAGCAGAGCTGCTGACTGTAAGCTATACAATTTTTGTAAGCATTAAAAAATTAATATGTAACACTTACTTGATATAAATATTTTTCTGTGACCTACATAACATTAATCATACAAGGCATACAAGGAAGCACTTCATTAGCTTCAAGGTGACATGAATCATTAAGCCACTGAAAAGTAGAGACTTGAAACAAGGACAGGATCCTTGTTTGCTGAGTTTACAAGCAGTACTGACCTACACAAAGGAAATTCAGCTGGTAAATAGAGATCAGATATCAAAACTCAATATATATAACATGGCCCTTAAATAACAGCAGCAGTGCTTTCCTGGTCAATTTTTCAACAATAAGTTGACATTCTCAATATTAAAATTGTCTCCTCTGTGATGGTTTTGGTCCTGTCTGGGGATCAGGTGCCCACCAAAGCTGCTTTATCACTCTCTCTTCATGGGTGGACAAGGGACAGAAAAATATAAGGAGAGGCTAGCGGGTAAAGACAATAATTTCATAAAGCAGAAACAAAAGCTGTGCACAGAAGCAGAGGCAAAAAATAAAGATTATTCTCTGCTTCCCACCAGCTGATGATGTCTAGCCACTGTTCTGGGAAGCAGAATTAAGAAGATCTCAGCTAAACGAAATACATCCTTTTATTCAGAAAGAAATTCTTTTTTACATAATGTCATGATTTCTCTTTCAACCATGTCACTGGTTGAGAAAGCAAGTGAGACAATTGTACACACAGCAAGTGTTTCTCTTTTAGCTTGAAACAGCAAATGCCTGAGTATATCACTATAAAATATCTTTGAACCATTTAACTTACTAACACGGTTAAAAGAAAAAAACCTAAATCCTAAATATGTAATTCATAAAGCAGCATATTTTCCTTAATTAATTTTCTCAAAGTTTACAATATATGTACTAATTCTCTGTAACTAGATAGGTTCTGGATCCATTCTCAGTGAATCTGCGCAGAATAAACATTGGAAACATCTTAAAGACTAACTGAAACCATCTTTCTACTACACTGCAAGGCAAATGATTTTTGGATGGTTTGCATTTTTATGCTAAACACCACAGCTGCAATTGATAAAGAGCAATCAAGCTAATTTAAGTCAATCATGTCCAGGAGGTTCTCATCACTTGTATAAAAATGCTCTCACACTCACTTTAAGGCTGTACTACAGCAAGTAGTTTTCCATCCTCCCACAGAGTTCAGTACCTTAAAATTCCCACTGCACCTTACACAACAAAGAAAAGTAAATATAATTCTTCTGGAGTATAAACTTCTTTATTTTACACTACAGATCAAACTTGTATATCTCACTTGAATTAAAACTTAAGCTGACAGTAGCACATGAGCACAAATACAATTTATCACAATACTGCAGCTCAGTACCATTAGTGCAATGAACTCATCAGGTCAAAGGCAAATAAAACTTTTAGCACTCAAAACACAGACCTGTTTCTCTCTAATGCATAATCTGCATTACATTACTGAGATCATTACATGTGTTTTGAATTTGCTATTGCTTTTTCAGTATGGCAC
The DNA here is from genome assembly GCA_013397515.1 of Upupa epops. Lineage (NCBI taxonomy): Eukaryota > Metazoa > Chordata > Aves > Bucerotiformes > Upupidae > Upupa > Upupa epops. Next base: position 140,569 of record VZRI01007530.1, read on the forward strand.
ATCCCAGCTGCCATCCTGAGTTCCTTCTCAGCTGCTGCATTTGACAGCTTAAATGATGACTGTTCATATTTTAGAATTTTGCAGTAACTATCACCACTACATTTTAGAACTAACAAACTCCTATTGCCATGCAATACTATTTCCTAGATGGGAAAAATCCATAATGGATCTGAATTCTGTTATATTTCTTACCCATATGGCCAACCCCCCTGTGTGTGCAACTGCTGATAATTTTCAGCCAGCATAAAAATAATGAAATAAATAAAGAGAGGCCCCAAACTTCAAAGTATTTCATGCCTTTATCCCTGTGCCCGGTGAGATGGTTATGGAGTTCAGTACAGTAACTGGAGAAGCACAGAACCACATAACCATGCCCTGAATCTCTTCCTCCTTCATGCAGAGATGTAACCATGTGACAGCAGGTGCTATGAGATTGAGCTATAGTGCTGTCATGGCTTCTTTTCATGTTCTCTGAGTAGCTCCTCATCAAAACCATTTGATCACTGTTACCACGGATGCAAATAGGGAAAATACAAAAAAGATGCTGCAACTGGCCAAGGCAAAGTTTGAAAACCTTACCCTGGTATTCAAACAAACATATTAATAAAAACTGCACCTGTCTCAGTGGCAGAAAAATAAGATGTAATAACTGAAATTATTTTCCTAATAATTTTTGTATGACTGACACAAAAGGAAAGGTTCTTTTTTACTTGATGGACTACTATGGATTTTTTTATACATATATATACACTGAACTTAAATAACACGTCAAATAATAATACAAACCTTTTGTCAAACTGTTTTAGTGGATGATTCTTGGATTTATGTATAACTAATAATTACTGGAATTAATAGCACATTGCAAATCTGAACTCTTGTTCTAGAAATGTTTCTTTAGGTTATTCATTAGAATGCAAAATGCTTCACAGTAGCTAAACCAAAACAAACCAAAGCCAACTAACTGGAGGAAAAGACAGCATCTATCTTGTCAGGGTGGGATCTGTCTCTGGAACTTATAAGATCATACTCACAAGGTCTGTGCCCAGTTTGGATTTGCTCAGTACAAGACAGATATTGAAGTACTGGCATGAATTCAAGTAAAGTACCACCTGCAGAGTCATAGGATTGTAGCACAAAATGTACCAGGAGAGGCTGAGCCCCAGGTTTGTGCACCCTGACAAAAAAGGAAAGCCACAGGGTGATCTTACTGCTGTCTTCAATTACTCAGAGAACAGGTATAAGAAGATAGTGACAAATTCTTCTCAAATGTGCACTAGAAAGGGATGAAACACAATTGGAACACGGAAATTCCATTTTGATGTAGAAAAACAATTTCTATCACAAGTTTGGTCAAGTAGTGGACCAGGTACCCAGAGAGGCTATGGAATCTCCATCCCTGAGATATCCATAACTTGACTGGAACCAGCCCTGAGCAACCTGCCCTAATTAAGACCTACACTGAACAGAAGCTTGGATTTGATGACCTCTACAGCCCCTTCCAAAGATACACAATTCTATGATTCTTCTGGACTTAAGCCTGAATCTGTCACTCTCATATACCACCTGTGCTACTAATCAGTGCAGAAATGTTTGCACTAATTAGGGCACCACAGCAAAACACACTAGGAAATATCCGCTGGAAGAGGAAGAAGCTGCAGACCAGCCTTCTCTGAGGCATTTCTCAAAATCATTGAGGGTAAATTTAGCTGGTCCTGGACTTTTACACTGGTTTCAAGGACCTGGGATTGCTGAAGGCTAGCTCTTATCCATAAAGATCAAGGTGAAGAAGGCTTTCAGTACCTTGGCCTTCTCTGTGTCTTCTAGGAGGTGGTCTCCACACCCATTCATGGGTAAGCCCACATTTTCCAGTCTTTCTCTGTTGGTGTTTCTAGAAATCTGTCATTTGGGTTTTGGCATTCTTAGCCCTATACCTGCATACACAGATGGGGTTTCCTTCTTCCTTTCCAGGTCACTTGTGCCTCCGCCCAACAAATTGTATCATTACTTTTTATTTAGCTTCATAATTAGAAGAAGAAGAACGAGAGCAGTTGTACAAAAATGAAGATTTATAAAAATGCCTGGAACCAAAACATTCCCATGTATTCCCGAAAATATTCTTTGTCCAGGAAAAACAGACATCATTTAAGCTTAGCCTCTCACTAGGTGCGAGTCAGATTGCTTCAACACTTGCAACAGAAGACTATACAAAGGAAGCTAGCCCACTGCCAAGCCCTAGTGCAGACAATCATGCTGAAGATAACAGAGGCAACTGACACTTCAACACAGATAAGCCTGAACTTTTGCTTGGCTCATAAACCAGCTAGCTGTAGGGCTGGGCAATGACCATGAGTCACCAATGCATGCAAGTCTAGGTCAAGACTGGCGAAGATTTCCTGCCTGATATAAACTTGCTTTATTTGATCCAATGGCACTTTTCCTAGAAATGGTGGGCAGGCTGACCACACATGTCTGTCTTTATTTGTGGCCTGACACTTGGCAGGATAAACTTCATTATATTTATGGTTATGCTCAGGGAAACCACTCTCAGTTGTTTCCAGTCCGTTGCAAACATAAACCTACAAGCAGTATTAAAGAAGTACTATTGCATTTACCACAACTTCATGAAATCATGCATAAAATCCTAAAAAGGAATTAAAATAAAGGCAAGTTCTACACCAGCGCCCTCAACCCCCCCCAATTACTGGCAACATTTCAAAACAAACAAGGAAGCAAACCAATCCTTACATTGAAAGGTCAGCCAAGACCTTATTGCCTAAAAAAATAATAATTATTCAGTAAGGAAACAGCAATATTCTTTTATATCAACTATGACTAAAGATGAAACAGCTCCACAATGAAATCTCTTAGCCATTATCTGAATCTATTAATGAAGACAATGAAATTTCTTCTTTATGTAAAATAAAATTTAAACTCACTTCAAAAATGAAATAATTAGTAGTATGAGAAAAGGCAACTTATCACAACTCAAATAATGTGGATCTATGTATTGCAAAGAATTATGGTTAACATTAACATAAAGCAAAGAAATTTAGCTACAAATTTTCAAAGACAAAAGAATCTGAAACTATACCTAGATGCAAAATACATGTTGTGATTGAAATTCAACACAGTGCAGAGTCCAGTAAAAGCTGTGCATATGTTATGACTCTGGTTATTTGCATTATTTTGATATGTATCTAAAGATGAAAGATGAACCTTGAATACAAATCTTTTCCCACAGTAACGTATCTCCATGCAAAGCACAAAAACTTCCCTTTTGTTTGACTAGATATGACTAGCAGGAATCATGAGCACTTTTTGCAGAAATGCAAAGAAGAATTCGAGTAACATCTACTACTACTGGTATTAGCTTGTACCAGAAATTTTGTTCTTACTTTATTATTTGTCCTAAGGTTTAAAGGCAACATTCATGTCCTCAGTGAGCAATATTTCAGTATTTCCTCTAAAATTACTAAGGAAAACACTGGAAATGTTACAGTAGGAAGGAACTTTCTCCAATCTTGTTACAGAAATGTTTTAAACAGTACATACACTTGGAAAACATAAAAATATATATGTATAGAAATGGGCAGATATAATAGATATCTTCACTTCAATTACTTACTATAGGAATGAATTTATGAATATAAAAATCCGATTTGGTGTTGCTCTAACTGTGTTCAGAACAAAGAGTAAATGGTACAGTGTACAACTAAAATAGTGAAAAGTATTTCAAGTGTTTTCTTGGAACATCAACAGCTTAAAGCATCGGTTTCAAGGGGAAAATAATAATGCAGAGGCTATGATCAGGAACTGTTTTTATTTATACACTCCTCACTCTCTCCCATCCTGTACTGATCTTGTGCCTGATCTCCCAGTGTAGGACAACTAGAAGATAATGGTCTAAAGACATGAAACAGCTGTTATACTTGTTTGACCTGAGGAAGCATTTGAAAGACAAAAACAAAAGGACATGAGAAAGAAAACAATCTTTATAAATGCAGTATTTGCAGAATTGTTCCAGCCTATCTCTAGCCAACTCTGGTAATAGGATCTAACATGTGCTTTGCTTGCATCAAACATACCTCCACTGAGTCCCAGTAGTGTAAGGGAACCTAGCAAAGACAACGATAATTTATAATCTTTATAAGAATATGTACTAAACCAACCAATTTTAAAGAAAAATTATTACTGGACTTGGGAAAAAAAACACCCACCACAACATGTTACAAAATGTCAGAATTAAAATTTGCCTCTGAAAAATCGTTATAATCCTTACCATAAATCCCCAACATTAAAAAAGACAGCCAAAGAGGCAGAAACCAAAGCACTCTTATCCATTTTATTCTGTTTTCTGATGTACTTCTCAACCCGACTTCACTGACATATTCAAAACTTAACCTTTAACTCCCTGCTTTTATCTTGTTAGAGCTTAGTTCTGCAATACTTAAAACACATTTCTAACACTAATGATTGCAGAACTCTACTGGTACAGTCAATGCTTAAGCACTAGCTTTTTAGTGGAATCTTCTGCAATCCCTCTCCACAGTTCCAGGCTTTTTCACCCATTTCCCACTGACTTGGAAAAAAACCTTATTTTTTTTTTCCACGAAGCTTTAGATTTTTAATGATACTTAAGAAAGGATTCCTCTCACTTCCCTCTCTTGTCAATGTTGTTACTTCAATAGTTGTTTGCATTTTTAAAACATTCTTTTCCACTTTTCTGAAACCTTATTTCTTCTAGCACAGTACTGCTTACAGAGTTTCTTCTGTAACACTAAAACTGCTATCACACTGATAATATTTCAAGTTATGCAAGAATTTTTCAAAGACCAATAGATCTGTTAAGCAAGAATTTTTCAAAAACTGTAACTATCTGCAGTAGACTGATCTGCATCAAAAGCATACAGTGAAAATCCATCAGGATACACGTGAAGTCTTTAGAACACAGCTGGTGGAATGTTTTAAATGGTAACAAAGTCACCTTCTGCAAATCTAGGGGGAGGCAGACAGTAACCACCAGTAACCACCATCACTTTAAGTAAATAGATGACAGTGAGACCTGTTTGACAGTAAGGTATCTATCATGATAGCTAATATGAAACTATTTGTCTCAAACAACTTGAATAACAAGTTTTTACACATCAAGTATATACAGCCCTTATCTTTGTACTTTCATCTTTCCCGTTTGCTATTTATCTGTGTGTTCCTGTTTCTGAGCATTATTTTTCACTCTTTCAATCACATTCCCCTCAATCTTTTATAAAGTAAAAATTATGGTGTTCCCAAAAGAAAGACAGAAATGGTGGATTCAATCTGTGTGGTGGGTGTGGTTATGCAACTAAATCAACATTTAATCTTTCTCTAGATAAATGATTGTTGGTATACAACTCACAAAGCAGGACAGCACTACACAGTATGTATTTGAGAACACAAGAATTGTACTACTCTAGAATCACTAAGGTTAGGAATGATTCTCAGGAGGTCACTAGTCCAACACTGAAATCAAACAATGCCGTTTGAACAGGCAAGTCTGGAAATCTTGAAACCCCACCTTTACCTCATAGCTTGCTCATGTTTACAGCATTTTGCTAATCTAAGTGTTCTTTCAGCTTAATAGTTTTCATTTTTTGCTTTGCCACTGTGCTCCTCCGTCCTGTTCTAAACTATGGTAGAGACTCACGAAACGTTAAAACTATGAAAAGGGAAATGGCTCACAAATTCCACCTGAGATGAAGCTATCTTTGAAATATGCAACATGCATAGGAGTCAAGGAGGCTGTGCACAGCTTTGGAGAATCAGAGTAAAAAGACACACAAGTCTTCAAAATAGCGCTTTTTACAGCGAGTGATCTTTCCCTTGCACACACAGAGATGTACCAGAGCAATACATTGGTGGTACAGCAAAGAGACCACACGGAAATGTCTATTACAGCCTGATTTGAAACAAGAAAAAAACCAACAAAACAATAAAAAACACAATTTCAATGTAGAACTCTAACTTAGAAAAATTAAAATCTAAGAATGAAATTAACAGTTATACCATTAATACTGTAAAATTAAAAGCAGATCTAAATGTCAAGCAATATCAAATACCAACACTGTAATAGAAAGAAAAATAAAGTGTTTGCAACTGTGTTCCAAGTATTTTGTACTGTCTGCTCTTATTTGTAATCTACACAAACTAAGAACTGTTAAGAAGTCAATCATTTCACAGCTTTTCTTAATAAACAGATTTGTTTAAAATAAAATGCAGATAGGTATTGCAATCTACTATAAACACTTTTCATTTTTGTCAGGTTTTCTATATTAATACACATAGGCTGAACATAAGTATGCAATTACTGTACAGACTTCACCTATTCTCCTGTTCATTTTCTCCACTGACAGGACTTTGCTCAATTTACAAAATGCCTCTGCACACATTTACTTATTTCACAGTTCATTAACCTTCAAAAAGCAGGCTTGCTGTTTTGGTACTATGTTATCTAAAGCAATGATACAAGAACAAAGTGTTAAGTATGTTTGTGTCAGAATTGCTTTTGAAATTAACACTTCCTTCAACTGAGCTTCCCTGCTGCATGTATGTAACCAGTTTATGACTTTTTTTCCTGACAGTGAGAGCAGTAGTTAAGTGCCAGTCACTGCAAGTACAGCATCAAACTGGAATGTCTGCCTCTTTTTAAAGTATAAAAGTGGTAGCATCACACCTTTTGAAATCATTAAAGGAGAGAATTTATGCTGTTTAATCTCTTACCCTCTGCAGTAAGAAAAAAGGCTTAATTTAAAAATTACCTATTTTTTTTTCAATTGCAAAGAAAATCTCAGCAAATCCAATATTCTTTTAACAAATCTTGGACATTTTCAGTGACATTTTCAGTATTCTGTAGCTGGAGTAGCCTGACCTTGGCTCATTTTTATCTGACTTCAGGGTTTTAATACTGTTAATAAGGAGATAATCAAAACAAAAGCTATATACATAAGGGTAGGAAAAGTTTGCATAGTTTGGCACTAGCATCATATGCCCTTAAAAATGGAACAAAATGAAATCATGTAGCAGAGGTGATGAACCTTTGAAAGGACTGGTTCCAAACATTTTTCCTACTGGCAATAAACTATTTTCAGACCTCCCAACTCTGGCCACCATGATAGTTATTGCTTTACAATAAAAACTTCAAATGAAGGCTTTTTAAGTCAAAGGAATGTATTAAAATAACCTCAAAACATTGACATACTGAGACAACAGAAACACTGTGTAAAATGCACATTGTTATTAGATCTAGGCTTAGCTTATTTACTGTTGGGTTTAAATTCTCACATCATGTGACAAAATGCCACAGTCTCCGAGATCTGATACAACTACCATATTGTTTGAAGGTTGTTAACTATATGCAGCAAAAGAAATTCAGATGTCTTATTTCTGATGATCCGCTACAGCACACATAAAACTGAGTAAACAGATATGGTATTCCTTGTCTCTCAATGGTAGTCAACATTCTGCAGAGACTAAGAATCCTTTTAAGTCTACTTACGCTTAATTTCTGACCACTGAAACAACTATGTATAAATGAGCTCAACCTGTAAACCATACTTTTAAAGTAGAATATTTTCTGAACTAGTTTGCCTAAGACATCAGGAAAATTCCAGACTTGAAGTGATTAAAATAATAGTCTATGCGTATGTACATAAAATAATAAAAACACTTGTATGTTGGTTATTTATAACCAACAAAAGAAGTGAAAACATGTGAGAGACCAGAAACTACTGGATGGCAGTGAAGATGACTGGAGGCCTGGATCATCAACCACATGAGGAGAAGTTGAGAGATCTGTGACTATTTAGCCTTGAGAAGAATAAGAGGAGACCTTATCCACATCTATAAACACCTGAAGGACGAATGTAGGGAAACTGGTGCCAGACTGTTTTCATTTGTGCCCAGTGACAGGACAAAGAGCATTGGGCACAAGCTGGAACACTACAGGTTTCCTTTAGAAATAAGGAATTATTTTTTTAGAGTGCAAGACACAAAGCTCTGGAACAGGGTGCCCAGAGAAGTTGTGGAATCTCTTTAATAATCTACATTATTAAAGTATTTTGAGATCAGGTAAATTGCTGACATGATTTAAATATCTGTAAACTGTGTTAAAAGTCTCAGCCTCACAAGTAAGTGGTGCATAAGAGCACATGCTGTCTTTTCAAAAGCAAATAGAAAGCATTCTGGGGCAACTGAAGTTATTTCCCATTTTAAATCTATTAGAATAAAATTACTTGGTAAGCCATTCCAAGTACTGGCTGCAGCAATACAAGAACAGCTGAAAGGAAGATCCAGGGAACTTCTGACCTGTCAGTCAATCTAAAGTTCCAATGTCAGGGAAGGTTATGTAACAACATCATCTCAAATGCCATTACGCCCCAACACAGAGGACAAGAGGATTGGGCCCAGTCAGCCTGAGTTTATGAAAGGCAAGTCCTCCTTGATGAACCTTATCTCCTTCTATGGCAAAATGACCCAACTAGTGGAGAAGGGAAAGGCTGAGGATTTTGTCTACCTGGACTTCCATAAAACCTTTGATACTGGTTCCCATGGAATTCTCATGAAAAAACTATCTGCTCTTGGATAAGTTCTGCTGGACAAAGCACTGGCTATATGTCTGGGTGCAAAGAGTGGTGGTCAATGGAGTTAAATCCAGTCACAAATGGCATTCACCAGGACTCAATATGGGACCAGTTCTGTTTCACATCTTTCTCAACGATCTTGATGAAGACATAGGGTGCACCATCAGTAAACTTGCAGGTGATGCCAAATTGGGTGGGAGTGTTGATCTGCTTGAGAGCAGGGAGGCTCTACAGAGGAACTTAGACTGGATCAAAGGGCCTAGGTCCAACAAGCCTGAGGAAACCTTATCTCCCTCTACAACTACCTGAAGGGACATTGTAGAGAGGTAGGTGCTGCTAACTTCTCACAGGTTATTAGCGATAGAACAAGAAAGAACTACCTCACAGTATCACAGTAATGACAAGGCTGGAAAAGACCCTAAAGATCATCCAGTCCAACCTAAAACCAAGTAACATCTGACATCTAGATCATGTCACTCAGCACTTCATCCAGACTAACCTTAAACACCTCCAGAGACGATGACTCAACCAACTCCGTGGGCAGCCTGTTCCAAAACCGCATCACTCTTTCAGTAAAAAAACTTCTCCTAATGTCAAGTCTAAACCTCCTCCGATGGAGCTTAAGACTATGATCCCTTGTCCTGTCTCCAGTGTCCAGGGAGAAAAGACTGACACCCGCTTGACTATAACCACTTTTTAGGTAGTTACAGACAGCGATAAGGTCACCCCTGGGCCTCCTCTTTTCCAGGCTAAATAGACGCAGCTCCATCAGCCTCTCCTCATAGGGCTTACCTTCCAGGCCCTTTACCATTCTAGTTGCTCTTCTCTGGACTCGTTCTAGCACCTCAACATCCTTCCTAAACTGAGGGGCCCAGAACTGAACACATACGGCCTAATGGTAAACTTGGTACAGTAGGGTTATTGGTTGGACTTCATGATCAAAGTGGTCTTTTCCAAACTGAATGATTCTATGTGTAGAACTGGAACTTATTTTCTTCAAGTTGCTTCTAATTCACCTCAAGATATACCCTGCACAACAAAGAGGCCTGATATACTCAGAGGCCTTAATTTTCATATGATGTTCCACAAAAAAAAGCGCCAAACAAAAACACTACACCAAACTAAAAACAAAACCAAAACAAGGTAAATTAATGTGACATTTCTGCCAAAAACCTTCTGTACTACAACAGACAATTACAGAAAACTTTGGCTAAAATTGCTTCCCACAGGAGGTGGACATAATTCATCAGGTTTCCCCAATTCCCTTTACAAAGATACCTTGAAAGAGAAAGAAACCTGAGAAACTGCTGTCTAATGAAATTGTTACCTACACCCAATTCAAAGCAGAAACTAGAAATCTTCTAGATTTCTGTGGGGAATGTAAAACAGTTTCTAGTGTTTCAGAGCTTCATTGGTTTGAGGTAATGTAATTGCCCAAGACTGACAATAAAAAAACCCCACAGTTTCTGAAGATTCCATCAAAACAAAATTCAGGCTTAACTGATTTAGCAAGGCCATGCAGAGACAGCCTTGACTGACTAGAAATAAGATATACTGTACGGAAAACTACAAATGTTTTTGCTTCGTTTTTAAGCGTCGTATCTGCACCAGCTCACAAAGCTGCCATTGCTGTTTCATTCAGAAACAAATGATGGTTTTGTCATCACAATGCTTTAGAATATATGGGAGGGTTAATTAAAATAAATAATCAAAACCAGGACCATATCTTCCTCTGAAACATATCTACCGAACATATCTTTCACTAATCATACAGATAAGCAGAAATATTTTTTTAAGTTAAAGCAGAAAGTACCTCATATTAATTTTACAAAATATCTCAAACACTTATACCACAAATAACACAATATTAGGTCAAACAAAAGGGATACATTCTCTGCTATTTTAGAGCATTCCTTCTATCAAGCTACCTCTCTAATAAATTAACACTAATTTTTCCTCTGGTATCCAGGAGCAGACACAGTAATAGACACAATACAACCAGCTGACACCTGCAAATCAACATGCAATTACAACTAATTTTAACCTAAATTGCTTCACGTAAAAGGTTCAAGCTCAACGACCTTACGCAGAAACTGGGACAAAGAGGAATCGACTACTTGTCAGAAAATGGTTCTACATCAGGCCTGCACAGTCCCAGCAGCCCTTCACCAAGAACACTATAGAGTCAGCTCTTTTTGCCACTGCCCACCTGCAAGCCATAACACTGTAGTGCCTTGAACACATAGGTGTCTGCCAAAGAATTGGGAAATCGGCAAAGAGACAATGGAATTAATCATTGTTCTCAACAGCAACACAGGTAATACAAACTCTGCAAAACACCTTCAGCCAGACAAAGACGTAAAATATATAAGCTTCACCACTCAAAGGTAGACTGAGGTCTGCAAAACTGCTAAAGCTTCTACCCTTGTTCTGTTATGACTTTATGTATTATATAGATGCTGGCTAGCGCATTAAACATAAGCAAAATTTTCCAAGTTTTCATCTGTATATTTTTATTACATACATACAGCAAAAATGGATAATCAGAATCCTAAATATTTTTCCTTTTTTCATAAGAATGATGAGTTTAAGCTGGTTTTTTCTCCTAAAGCTTTGTAAACCTCAAATTTGAAACATTCTCTAAGATTACTGTATGCCCTAAACAATAGTCTGAATAGAAAGTATTTGCACTACATGACTGAATTCAACTGGTATTTCTGTTGTTTGAAAGGGTGTCTACATCTAGCCTGTATCTGAAGCCAAGCTATAGTAGTTGCTCTGTCACTCAATGAGGAAAAGAAAATAAGACACTTGTGTTGAAATAAAAACTGATTCAATAAAACAGCAAAACTATGATTAATCGTAATACCAACATAAAGTACACAAAGCCTTACTCAGACAACATACGGTGGTCCTCACAAACAGACTGGTACCTATCTCCAGAAATTAAGGAAGAGAACCTATGCACAGCAAAACTTCCCCCTTTGTAATATGAGATCTTTATGGGATGAGATGCACCTGCAGCCTGTGGAGGGCAGCTGCCCTAGAGTTTGCTACTCCCATTTTATACTCTTGCCCGATTTACAACTGCTAACAGCCTGTGTGCCATGGTTGGCTTATGATTCTCTCATGGTGAAACTGGGACAAATGCATATGCAGATTAAAAATAAAATTAAGAAGTTGCAATAAAAATTAATCTAATCATTACTGTGTGCATCAAGTCTATGAAGGTTTTTAAAACCCCAAAGAATGAGCTGGATTAACACATTTCATCAAATGTGACAGACATCTCAACTGTGTATTCTATAACCCATATTTTTATGATCTGTGTTATATACGTACTTAGCTAATGTTCTAGCTTATTTTAAAGACTGATATAAATCATATTTTAAATAAATGGTGATTGCACTCTAAAAAATAGCCACGCATTAATATCCCTTCAACAGATAATTTCAAAAGACAGCAGTAGCTTTACCCTCAGATCAAAAGATACAGTAGAAAAGAAGCATCAAGCCAGGCCAACTAAAAGGAAAACTCAGTCAACTAATAGATGAAAAAACAAGGAATGAAGTCAAAATACTTTAAGACATTAAGGCCCAGCTCCTCCCATTGAAGCCATTAAGAATTAGGCAAAACCATTTATGTAAAATGCAATTGTAGATGCTTCTACAAAAAAATAATTTAGAATGAGAGCTAGAGTACTATCGAAAATAGATACCAAATACATTGACATTTAAAGGGGTTTAAAGTATTTCACTATTGTTTAACAAATTGTCTTCTACACAGACTTACAACAAAGACATTGTCATTCTGACATGTACTATTAACTAAATATTTCTATTGCTTTTTACGAGTAGAAAATACAGTACCTCTGTCTGAAGTATGGCAGCTCTCTGTTCTTTGGCAGTAAGTGACTCTTTAAGCACTTCAATGTGTTGCTTGCAATCTGAATTTTGATTGCTAAGGGTTTCAAGCTTAGTTTGTAAGGCAAGAAGTTCTGATTCTTTCTTTGAGAGTTCTTGTTTCAGTTGGTCAATCTGTAACAGGGAAAAATTTGTTAGATGAAAAAATTCACTTACAATTCATAGCTGTCCATAAAATCTGAAAGGTGTGAACAATCATGATATGACAACTCAAGACACCTATTAATTCCATAGAAGAATTAAAATGTTAACTTTCTATACTCACCAATTTCAGTGCAGTTTCTTGTAATTTAATGTGTCCTGTCTTAAGAAAAATTTCCCTGCTATTGCAGAAGTTAAAAGGAAACTTTTAAAGATTATACATTATTTCTTGACCTATATATTCACCATGGACATCACTTAAGTTCAAAGGAATTTATTCCGTGTGAAGTAAGTCTGGCAGGAGAGCAAAACTGCATACCAAAAAAAAAAATCAGTCATAGAAGTATAAATGCAATGCAATAGCCAACAGTGTGGTTCTTGTGACTCATCATTGGCTAGAGTGAATCAAGCTTTTTAGGAGAGTGATAAGGAAAAGCAGATATCTTAGCAAAGAGGGGAAAACAGAGAAGTGGAATTTTAACCTTACTTCTTGCAAATGTGTTGCTGCCCACCATCCCCACCTCTTTTTTTCCTCCCTGGCAGTTGATATGGAATTCTCAGGTACTAGTAAAGCCAAAGAGATTAACTTCAGAGAAGCCTGGGGAAAACATTATAAAAAGTTCCACAGCGTGAAAGGTCTTCAAGATTTTAAAAGCATATCCTCAGGGAAACAATGGAAACCCAGGCTCTAAGAGCTTCTGAATTTAAGTGAGTTTAAGGTTCATCGGTAAATGTAGTGAAAATATGATTCTTCATCCCTTTCCACAATGATAAATGGGAGAGGCAGAGAGAGAACACAAAAGTGTGGTGAATTTAGAATACATGAATCAGAACAAATCGCTGGACAGGGCACAAAATGATGCTAAAGGATGGTGAATTAGGTGACATATAACCACAATTGTTAAAGCCCTGTGAAATAACACTGGTCACCAGATTAGTTCAGATACATATCTCACGAGGATTATTTGAAATAAAATGCTTCAATGCATCTGCATGACAGAGAAACCACACTTCCTCTATATTTGGAAAATCTTCTTGATGCCTATAGGGTCTAGATATTTGTCTTTAAAATTCAAGTTTTAATTCTGCAGCTACCAGCTACCGTATAAAATCAAGAGTCTGTATTGGCAATCACCTTCACAGTCTGAAACTATCAAAATAAGAGAAGAATCATATGCAAATCAAATGTCAAGAAAATGTAAAGAGTACAGTTAAGAAACTGCTTGAGAAAATTTCTTTCGAAAGCAAACCACCTTCCTCTATCCTCTGCCAGAACATGTAAGCAAATATGGCAACTGAGACCAAACCATATACAGAATGAACAATGGGGAAACCTGTCTACAAGATATAAAGACAATATGTAGATCTGCAGCCAATCTGAATGACATCACATATGTTATATAAGATCCATATGAAAATTGCAGATGCTTAATCTCTTCTAGAAACTCTTCCTGCTTTTTTCCATGACACAGTGCACACTATGAGAAATTCCATTGCAGGTATGTTCTTTTGTGTTTTAGAAACAGAATCTGTTTTGTATAAAGTTCTGGCTACAAAACCCACAAGCTGACAGCAGTTTAAAAATGTGTTAGAGCTATTATAAAATTACATATTAATAAATAAAATTTTAAAAGTCAAAAAAATGAAGCATTTCATAATTATGCTTTCAGCATAAATAGTAGATTTGGTGAGTGGTAAAAATGGTTAAATGGTACTAAATGCAAAAATTATAAAAATGTACTAAAGTTTCTATGAAAAATAACTTCATCAGAATGTGGCAATTGTAAAACATGAGAAGACTGTGATAAAACAAGACATGTTTAAAATCTTCCCATTCCTCTGCTTTCTGTGTCACCAAAAAATACCAAAGTTTTTCCTCTCAAATACATCACAAGCTGTACTTTTGTTTGTTTTTTGTCTGACTCTTTGGTTGTCAACAAAATGTTAAGCTTTGTAAATTATTTTTACATCATTTGCTGGAATAAATTAGGACTTTTCCTGTAAATTACTAAAACTGAATTGCTTTGAAATTAATAATGGTCTAATATACAAAATATATAGCATTAACATCAGGAAAGTTAAGGACTTCAGGTACTTCTCAGGAGCTTAAGAGCTATGTTTTTAAACAGATTATATTCTGCGATCACTTTTTAATATTTTTAAATTAATCTGAATTAACTTACACTGCTGTAGCCCTAGAAGACAAAATAAACCCCAGTGTCCAGAGAAACCAGGATTTCCTGCAATGCAGTTTACAATATAGTGTAGTTTCCAAACAGAGTAACAGCTCTTGAGATAGAAAAATACCCAGTTCACAGTGGTGAATTTTCTTACTCCTATACTCATTGCAGAATTCAGATAAAGTAGAAGAAAAAAAAGATAATGAAGGTGTAATTTACACAAGAAAATTAAAAATTGGAGAACTCAAATTCTCCACAAGCTGCTGACACCATTCAATTCTCTGACTACAGACAACCTGCATACTTTCTCTGAATCTCACCTTGCCCAGTTCTGAAAGAGCAGTAATGATATTTATGTACCTGATGCTGCAAACATTGTACTTGTACAGGAACACTGCTACATTTTTCTAGCATCAACATACAATGCTAGGCACAGAACTGTGCTTTAACGCCTATTATTTAGAATATGGAAGCATTAGCTTCAGTTTCCATAATATTTTTTTTTATTTTCACTGCGTCCTTTAATTTAGCACTTTATTCAAGGTAGAGGGCTAGGAATAAATCAGCACAAATTGCAGCATGACATATGTTTATCATAATTTTTAAGGCAGTCATAAAACTATCCGAAAAAGAAAATTGTGATCTTTATACCAGGAAATGTGTTACATCACTACATGCTTACTATCTGCTTTCAGACAATTCAGTGACCTATGTACAATAATTTGCAATGAAAGATACTCTGCATGGACACAGTCATCAAATTCAAAGTGTTTAAAATACTAGAGGATTACAATTTTACATCATTTATGGAACAGGTGTCCTTAGTGTAAAACTATAGTTAAAACTAGAAAAAACACAGAACTTGAGTTGTGTCAAAATAATGCAAGTCAAAATTATTAGCTAATTCAAAAAGCCAACATTAAAAAATTAAAAGATAGAAAAAAAGGTACAGACTCAGCATTGTGCCAGTCTGTGCAGACAGAAATAGCTTCTTCCTTACCTCGAGTCACGACATAAACACATTTTTATTTATCAAAACTGTTTCATTCCCCCATAGCTATTTCATCATTGAAACTTACCAATAGACAACATGCAGAAAGCTGCTTATGTGTTGAAAAGCATCAGGTCAAAACTTTTGTTTCTATTACTTATACAGCATTAAGCTATTTTATGAATAGTCCTTACCTTATTTTTCATGAACTTTGAGTGACTCTTGTAAACTTCTATTTGTTTGATTTCTTCTTCTCGGTCCTCTGTATTCAGAATTCCATTTGTCTTTAACATCTGTATTTCATCTTCAAGATCTCTTATATTGCGCTCAAGTGAAGCAATTTTTGTATCCTAAGCAATAAAAATGAGAGTATTAAAAATTATATGAAACATTTTAAAACATATCATCTTTGTCAGCAACATGGATAGTGTGATTGTATGCGCCCTCAGTAAGTTTGCTAACACCACCAAACTGGTGAAGTCAACACACCGGAGTGAAGGAATGCCATCCAGAGGGACCTTGTCAGGCTCAAGAAGTGGGCTCATGCAACCTGCATGAAGTCCAGCAAGGGTAAGTGCAAGGTTCTGGGCCTAGATCTAGGCAGTCCCATGCAGAATACAGCTTGCAAGGAGAAAGGATTGAGGTCCAGCCCTGAGGAGAAGGACTTGGGGGTGACGGTGGACCAGAAGTTTAACAGGAGCCATCAGTGTGCATTTGCAGCCCAGGCTGCATCAAAAGTCCTAGGCTGCATCAAAAGAACCATTGACAGTCAATTGAGGGAGGTGATTCTCCCCCTCTGCGCTGCACTTGAGAGACTGCACCTGGAGTACTGTGTCCAGTTCTGGAGTCCTCAGTTCCATAAGGACACAGAGCTCCTGGACCGTGTACAGAGGAGAGAAACTAAAATGATCAGAGGGCTGGAGCACCTCCTCTATGAGGACAGGTTGTGATTGTTCAGTCTGAAGAACAGGAGGCTCCAAGGTGACCTTATAGCAGCTTTCCAATATCTGAAGAGGGCATAGAAGAGATCTGGAAAATACTTGAGGAGCAAGCTAAACAGAAGTCAGCACTGTGACCTGGAAGCAAAGGCAGCAAACAGCATCCTGCGCTAACAAACACGAACACAACCGGTCAGTAGATCAATAGAGGAGTTTATTTCCTTCTACGAAGCATTCATTAGACTCCTAGAATACCAAATCCAGTTTTAGGCCTTGCAGTACAAGACAGACTTGAATGAACTTGAATGAAATCAACAAGGGGCCACAAAGAGGACTGCGGGGCTGGAGTAATTGCCCTCTAAGAAGACGCAGGAGAAAATGGGCTTGTTCAGTCTAGTGAAGAATTCAAAAGGGATCTAAAAGTCACCATGCAATACCTATATTGCAATATATAAAGACTAATCTCATATATTATTATAAGTGGTGTCATCCACCCCTGCCTACCTGTTTAGCAAGCTATGACATTTAGAAAGCCCTGACTGTATCTTCATTTGTGCTTTGGAATCACGAGACACAATATTCTGGAGACAAATATTCATTAATTCTAATGGGGTAGAAAGAAGGTTATTTCACTCTCATTACTCTTACAGTAATTGCAGTACAGTTATCTTTAGACTGTATGTCTGATGCCACTGAAATATTTTCAGCATTTGACTAGCAAACTGTATTAAGATTTTTAGCACCCTTAAAAATTAATGTTTCAATAATTAATCACAAATGGCTTTGGAATATACTTAATTGTAGAAGCAGATGGATGTACTTGCCAAAAGTAGGCCTGACCTCAGTACTTCTTTCTTGACTTTTCTCTTCTGCAAATAGCCAGCTACATTGTTTATAACCAAAATAGTGTAAAAACCTATATGTATACAATGTTATATGATCTAATACATGTCACACATGACATCCTTGTCTCTAAAATGAGAGACGTGGATCTGACAGGCCGCTCAGTGGATAAGGAAGTGGCTGGATGGTCACATTTCTAGAGTTGTGATCCACAGCTTGATGTCCAAGTAGAGACCTGTGACAGAAGGGAACAGGCAGCCATCCAGGCAGACCTTGACAGGCTTGAGAACTGAGCCCATGCAAGCTCCAACAAGTCCAACAAATTCAATGAATCCAAATGGGTTTACATCTAGGTCAGGGCAATCTCAGGCACAAATACTTGCTGGGTGGTGGAATGGATTGAGAGCAGTCCCAAGGAGAAGAGCTTGAGGTGTTGGTAGATCAGAAGTTCTACATGAGGCTCAAAGTGTGAGTGTGTGCAGCCCAGAAGACCAACCATGTCTTTCAAAAGAAGTGTCACCAGCAGGTCAAGGGAGGTTATTCTTTCCCCCAGCTCTTGAGATCTCAACTAGAGTAGTGTGTCCAGATCTAGAGTCCCCAGTACAAAAAGGATGAGGAACTGTTGTAGCAAGTCCAGATGAGGGCCCTAAGGATGATCAGAGGGCTGCAGCACATCTCCTATGTGATAATGGAATTGGGGATATTCAGCCTCGAGAAAAGAAGGCTCTGACCCTACAGCAGTCTTCCAGTATCTGAAGGGGACTACAAGAAAGCTGGAGAAGGACAGTTTACAAGGGCCTCTAGTGATAGGAGCAAGGGGGAATGGTTTCAAGCTAAAAGAAGGTAGGTATAGATTAGATCTGGGGAATAATTTCCTCACTGTGAGGGTCAGGAGGCAGCAGAAGAGGTTGCCTAGACAAGTTGTGGATGCCCCCTCCCTGGAAGTGTTCAATGCCAGGTTGGATGGGGCCCTGGGCAACCTGGTTTAGTGAGAGGTATCCCCACCCATGCAGGCAGTTGGATTAGATGATCTCTGATGTCCCTTCCAGCCTAAGCCATTCTGTGATTCTATTATTTTAATTCCTTCCATGAATCTGTAAACAAATTTGCACTCAAATCCTGCTCCACTGAAAACATCAGAAAATCCCTATACAAGACTGTAGCATTCAGTAGAAGACTACAGTCATCTCATTAAGAACATTTAGTTGAAAATTATCAGAGTGAAAGTACATTTCTTCTGTAAAAAACCATGCCCTCATTAAACACTTTTGTTCAATCATGCTATCAAAACCACAGCAAATCTAAACACTGTACTGATATAGATCTGTAAGTAGCAGTCCCACCACATATGAGAGAACATTTTTTAAATGAATGGCAGGATAAGCACTACCAAGTGCTTACATACAAAGTGACTAGGAAATTTTTATGTGAAACAGAATCCTGATAAATACAAAGCTACCTCCCTTCCAGATACTGAATAAATGCAGAAAACAAATCTTCACTTTAAAAAAACTCTTTTTTTTTACAAACAGAAAAAGAAAAAAGACTTGTCAGATTTTGCCTATAGTGGAAACATGAGAAATACATCTAGATTGCTGCTGAATTCTCTGGCAAGTACGTTTCTGGGTTGTACAACTATACACTGTGGTTCCTGTCTAAAAAGTTGTTCGGTGCATTTTATCCAGGTGAGAGGTCAGTGATGGATTTAGAACATTCAATAAAAAATCTCAAGGCAAAGGAAAGTAAAATTGTAGTTGAGGGGAGCTATTGTGCATACCATGTAAGCAAACTAATGCACTTTAAAGAGGAATCCTAAACATCCTCATGCATCTTACAACTTTCCAAATTAACTTCATCCCCTTTCAGAAGAGGGGATCCAGGGAAAAGTGAAAAAAAAGTGCTAGAATGCAAAGAAAACAAAAAAATTCTTGGAATGTAAAACTTGCTGTTTCTTATCTTTTACCTTACTAGCTGCTATACTGATGTGCTGAAGATAATCAGCAGTCCACATTTTCCTTTCTTGAAGGGTATCATCAAAAAGAATGTATTCCAAAGAAAAAGTCAGTTGAAAACCACAAAGAAACTGACCAGGGAGGGAACTAAAAAAAAACAAACCAAGACCACCACAAAAAAAAAAAAAAAAACAACCAGGTTATATGGCTGTATGTAATATAATTAGTTGGGTTTTTGAATAGCAACTTTACAAGTTACAGCTATATTGCAATTTACTATGCTAGTGTGACACTGTTAAGATGAAAGATTTGCAATAGCAGAATCCCAACACTTTTTAATATTTGTCAGTGGAATTTGCATTATTCATGTCATAATGTCTATTTAATGCCAGCCCTTCAAACAACAGAAAGTAAACATTTTTAAAATGTGAACTGTTCTGTTCATAAAATATTTTTCCATTAATTTTTTTTTTAAAGAAAGTAGAAATGGAGTGAAAAAAGTGAAGAATTCTCTTTAAATTATTACATTGAGAAATTGCACAAAGAGAAAAATACTTAGAAAAAAAGGAATTTGAACAGCAATCAAGGTTTATGACATCTTATCTGGGAGCAGTTCTCATCAAATCTCTCCAGCTCAGTCTTTCAGAGTCTGGCTTTTTGTACTGCATTTGTATTTTATGATTGCAAATATAATGTAGCAGCAATAATTTATAGCACAGCCTGTTACACTCTAGAAGGTTCATACATCACAGAAAACATTTAAGCTTTATGAGAAATAACTAACATCTTGGAAGTATTTCTTTACTTTATCACAAGTTTGAAATCTCCAAAGAAACGTTTATTTTTAATCAATCTCCGCTGTGATTACAGCTGTGAAGAATAGTTTTTCTATCATTAGAAAAATCATCATGGTCAGTTTCATAGGAAATTTTTAATGGAACAGAAGCCAGAAATGTCACAAGTTTTGAAGACTAAAATCTG
Source organism: Upupa epops (assembly GCA_013397515.1). Taxonomy (NCBI): domain Eukaryota; kingdom Metazoa; phylum Chordata; class Aves; order Bucerotiformes; family Upupidae; genus Upupa; species Upupa epops. The sequence continues at coordinate 161,133 of VZRI01007530.1, forward strand.
TTTTAGAATAATTTATCAGAAACATCAATGATGACAAGACAGTTGAGAAGCCAGGCACCCCCTTTGTTCAAATTGTTCCATGAGTCAAAGGTACTATTCCCTTATGCATGAACAGCACAGGACCACCTATTCTGCAGATACACCAGACAGGCTGCTAGCTTGCCCAGGAAACCTGAAAGTTTTCCTGTCTGGACAACTGCTAGAATGCAAGGAACCTCACAGGTCAAAGATAATACAGTCAGCCCAGAGCACCCAAAGGGTACTGTTTTGAGGGACCTGGGTTTAATTTCACCATAGATAGAAAGTTTTTGCTTTTACTAAGACTTTTACTAAGATTTGTTTGATCTTAGAATGAAATATTTGCTTTTATGGAAAGTTTTGACAGAATAAGCACGCTCCCATAAAATCTTCTGATTCAATTGAATCAGCATTTTCCCACAGAAAACTGCAATTGGAAAACTTCCAATCATCTCTTGTGACACAGGGTCTGATAACATTTCAGAAACTGAAATAGTAACTGATGCAATATTCCCTTCAAACCTCTATGACTTATGCAGATTAGCAGCATTGTAAAAAAATTCTATGAGGGTCTGAGATTTATTTGCAGTACTACTAAGGAAGTAGTTTAGTATTGATTAAATTGTACTAATAGATGTCTTCCGAGTTCTACCACAACTCAACATTTGTGCTTATTTCTACAGTTGGCTCCTGCAAATTTGTTAAAAGACATAAGATTATAGAGCAGGATTTGTAATACAGCTCAGGGTACTCAGCCTAAACTATCCCCTACTTCCAGCAGTAACCAATACTTCTTCCTCATCTCCATAATTAGAATAGTGTTGCAGATATTCTGAGAGAAGTTAGGGCTATTTCTGTGCTGGACCTAGCAGCAATCCATCTGGAACATGAAGCAACTGGTATGTGTCCTGATACTGAACTCTGTTCAATGAGTTTCCAAAATAATGTTTTTATTTTATGCATCCAGTCCTTATGACCGTGCTACAGCACAGTTCATGAAGACTAAGTGTAGGAGGGGGAAGGGCAAAACTTTGTACAATTCCTGAACACTTAGTGGGGGGGAAAAGGACAAAACTTCTGGAAATACTACAGCATTCCATCCTATCTTGCATCATCATTTTGAATATCTGATAAATTCACATGATGTCTGTAAAAATATTGCTTGTAGGGCATTCAACAAGCAACCAGAAACAAATATTTGAAACATCACATTTAATGAAAATTGCATCTAAATGCACATATCTGTACAGCAAACCATACACAGCTACTCTTACCATATGTTTTACCAATGTAATACAGAGGCTATTCAGGTTTATTTTTGAAGGCAAGGGAAAGTTCATGCAATCTCAACAGTAAGAGTATGTTGCACTGCAAACACACGTACACACTTTTAAAGAACCAAACCATACCTGAAATATCAAAGCTGGATCAATACATAATGATGGGTCTTTCTGCAAGTAAGGTAAATCACAAATATTTTCATGTACTTTACAACTTACCAGTTGGAAGGTTTTTTTATTTCTTGTTGCTATACTATATATACTTCAGAATGGGCCATAGCTTATACTTACCTGAGCTTTGTGCCACATGTGTAGGATATTAATTTCTGATTTTGTCTTTCAAGTAATATCACTGGTTTAAGCCATAACTGTCTGAGTAAGATCACAGAATCCTAGAATGGTTTGGTTAGAAGTTATCTTTAAAGATCATCTAGTCCAACCCCTCTGCCACAGGCAGACAAACCTTTTCGTTTCTCAAAGCCCCATCCAAGCTGATGCTGAACACTTCCAGGAAGCTGTTTAATTACATATGGTTGCAGTCACAAAGTCAGAAGCAACCAATGCAACAAAACTAGACTGGCTTCCTGTATACCACAGGTCACAAAATTACATGAGTGCTCTTAAATATACAGACCATACTTGTTACCTCTAGTTGTCATGTACCATACTTTAATGTAATTATTTTAATGACTCTTATTTTTTTAATTAAGACATCTCAGCTACATATCTACAGGCTTGTCCTGGCTTGAAAATTATCAAATTTTCAAATATTACTTCTGGTACTTTTATGCTGAAAAAGCATTTTATTTTGAAGCTGGAGGTAGCTTTCTTAGCAGACCTGCTGCATCAGTGTCTGGACTCTACAGATTGGTGGAGATTGTCCATAGTAGGAAGGTACTTCCTGCTTCTTTTCCTTTCTTGGTCTTCTTCATCGCCATCTTTGTCTTTCTCCTGCTTCTCCTCTGATACGTCTTGAGATCCTCTAGGAGAGAGCTCCCCCCACACCCCCAAGGGTGGGGGGTGTAAGCAATGGCTCTCAACCCCTGCTACCAAAGGGTGGAATGCAAAAGAGGCTAAGTTTGGCTGCAGCTCTTCTGTGGGGGTAGTCATGGCCTTCTGGAATAAAGCCATCACCAGCCCGCTCTAATTTCTGTAAGGAGGCCAAACAGATAAGCCGTTTTCCATACCTGCAAACTCCCTTTGGTGGGGGTTAACCTGCAGCCCTTCCCTCTTTCGCTGAGGGCGCAGAAAATCCAGCACCAGCTCATTCATGTTCTTGGCAGTGGGCTGAAGCAAAGGCAACCCCTCCACAGGGCCATGATACAGCTTAATCGCCTTTGAAGATGCCAGACAGAGGTGAGATTTTAACCCTCTACCTCCCTTGGTGCCTAACCACAGGGGAGAAGAAAGAAAAGCTCTGCATAAGGCCTGTAGAAACCCCTTGGACAAGACCCCAAATAGCCTATTTGCCCTAACAGGTGTGGTCCCATCTGACCAGCACCATGTTGGCTTTGTCTCCACTGGGCTGGCAAAGATTCTGTATACTCTGCCACTGAGAGACGGATAGAAGCCTCTACTAAAAGAGAGAAAGAGATCACAAGTACTGATCTCCTAAGCCTTTGGCAAACAGAGAGAGTTTGTAATTTTGTTGTATCCTCTACATTTGACACTGCTATAGCCTCAAAGAAGAGCCCTGAGCTGATGGGAGTTAGAAGTATGCCAGAGACATCATAGAGCACTCATGTCTGCATGAGGATTGGGAAAAGGAACTTTTCTACAAGCACTAAATGTATATTTTGTGCTGTATTCCTGCCACCCCCATGCCTTTTTTCTTCTGGAAAGTGGGGTGCAAGTGTGTGTGTATGTGTGTGGTGGCTTTGTGTTTATGAGTGTTGATGTACACTCTCTTATCCCAGACCTCTCATCTAAGGCCAAAACCAAATGTGTTACTGTCTCCCATTATTCTCAGTGTGTGTAAAGGCATTGTGATACAGTTTCTGTTTTACCTTTTTGATTCTTTTACTTACTTGGGTTTTTTTCTTTTCTTTTGGTGGTGGGTTAAACCCTCTCCCTAAACCATTACAATGCTGTAATGCCCTTTCATTTCCTACCCAAAATTAAGCTCATAAATTTTTTCATTGGTTTATAATATTTTTAAACTTTTTGTCTGGTGGCTTTTGACCATGAACATCATAGGCTCCATGAGGTAACTCACTGTTTTGGGCAGATGCACACTTCAGAACTTTTACCCGTTTACTAAATCCAAGATACAGACAGTATGTCTAGCATACCCCACTTTCTAGGGAACAGATCACAGTAGAAGTCATGGTGGAGGGCTTTTACTCTTTTACAAAACAAAATAAATCCATTGAAAGAAAAAGCCTAAAATGTGATTAAGCAAGTTTTAAATAAACTTGAGGGAATAACAAAAGCATGTGGAGAAAGGAAGCGTACTGTCCTGCTTTTGTTCTGGAACTCAGCTTTCCAGAAGAAAGAAGGGCTTCTGAAGAGGAATGTCTGTTGCAGACTAGGAGTAAGGAATGTAAGGGGAAGGAATAAGCAAAAGATATGGGACATCTGGAAGCAAAAGAAGCAAAACTAGAAATTTAGGAAAAAATGGCTTGTAAAACGCATCTGAAATTACAATAGATACGTAAACAATGTATAAATAAAGGAATAGAAACAGGAGTCAAGATATAGGATGTTAATTTTCTCCTTTTTTTTTAATAAGTATACAGAAAATAAGACACTGATCAATGAGACAGTGAAGTGGAAAATACACTTGCTACAAGATTTGTGAAGTTTTCAGAGACAAATGAAGAGTGTAAAAGGACAGGAAAGGTAGCACAGAAGAAAATCTGTTTAGGTCCAAAATAAAAAGCACATATGAGATGCTAGGTAGGGAAAATGTATACACTCCATTGGATGAAAGGGAGGAGTGACTGGGAAAAGGGATACAAAATATTCTGCAGTTGCAAGGGACTGAAGAAAACCACAAGAAAGAAGAGAGAGAATTACTGAGGAGGGAAAGCTCTCTCCTGGCAGAGCGTGGGAGAGCAATGAAGAGGACTCAGACAAAAGCTAATGTGGCAAGGGTGGGGAGGATTTGGGTGCGGTAAACTGAAATGCACACGGCCTGGAGCCTCTGCATGGGGAAGTGTATGGCCTCAGATGCCGTATTACAGGGTAATCCTCTCCCTCCTCCTACCCTCAATACTGTAGGGAAATCATTGCTTCAATGCTTGATCATTCAAAACAAATGTTCCCCATTTCTTTTAAAACAAATACTATCTGCATTATGACAATTTAAGTTTACTTGAAAACATTCCAAAGCTGGAACTTGTAACGAAAACTGCTGCTTAAACATGTGGATTTCAACATCTAACATTTGTCCCTTTTCTTTTCAATACTAGGCCTTTTTAAACAGAGCAACCCCAAAGGGGTTTTTTTTTGCCTCAGAGCAAAAACACAGCTCCACATCAGAATGCTGCAGCAAGATGACCACACTTGACCATGACAAAATGCAAGCCTTACAACAAAGATCACATTTTTTAAAAGCTGAACATCATAACACACCCAAATCTACTGATCTACAGAAAAGTTTTTCATGCCTTCAGGGACTGAGATTATTAGAGATGCTGCAAGTACAGTCATCATGTGTGTCACTTATGTGTAGTGTCCCCTTCCCATCCCCATTCTTTTAAAAGTTTTTGGTAACAGGAAGAGAAATGGCAAATTATTTTACAACATAACCTTTACACTGTCAATAACCTACCTGGAAGATCATAAATTATTCTAACATGCTACCTACCTGGAAGATCATAAATTATTCTAACATGCTATCTATGTAACTCAAATTATTTGAGTTTATAATTCTGAATATGAGTAGAAAGAAACAAATTTCCTAGTCAGAATCGTAATTTCCCATATACTTTGGGTAACATATTACTGCAAAATCAGACATTTTGCATTTCATACATATACCTCTGAACTAGCATAAACAGGGTAAGTCCAAGGCAAATACACTGGAATGGAATACTGAAATTCATGCACCCTTGTTCTTACTTATATAATCCAAACTAATTATACAAAGTTAGACACTGTATTTATTAAGCTCTGCTGTTCTTGTAACTCTGTATTTACCACAATGCTCAGACATGCTGAACTCATTTGCTTATAACAGAAGTTATGGCAAAACGAGGCCTTTAATTTGCACTTCCTTTTAAGACTGAAACAAAAGACCACCATTAATGCATTTCAGGCAGCACTGCCGACTCACAAATTATCTCAAGTATCATGGTATTTTTCTTAAAGACGTACATTCCAGACTCACATAATTATTTAAAATTATCAGTTTCCACTTCAAAAATATTTTACTGTTTAGGCATTGTAAGGAGGAAAGCCATGATACTGTAATGTTATTCAACAAAAAAAGAAACTATGTTGGGGACTAAGATAGGAATTTCATCACATTTTGTCATACCATTGCTGGTGTAATGAGTATCTGCCTTAAAATGCAAAATGATGGCCAAATAGCCACCCACAGAAATATTGGTTTTAGCCATCAAAATGGAAAAACAGTTTACATCAGTCTTGGAAAGTTTGTTCTTGCTTCTATTTGTCTGTTCATGCCACCTACTTTGGCTTATTTTAAACTTCTCCACCCTGCAAGTCTTTTTTAAAAAAGTAATATTTTGTTCTCATTATTCAGCAATGCTGCACTTGATTTTTTAAAATCACATCCTATCAAGAAAACAGACTGGGAGAAAGAAATACTAATGCTTCCTAGCTTCACAGCAAAAGAAGCTGAGAAGTAAAAGGAAGCTTTAAGTGATTTCATAATAAGAGCTATAAATCAAGGCGTTGTGGATCAGCCCTGGTAGGCAGCTAAACTGTCACACAGCCACTCACCCACTCCTACTAAGTGGGATGGGGGAGAGAATGGGATGGGCAAAAGTGAGAAAACTCTTGGGTTGAGATAAAGCTAGCTTAAAGCCGCACACACAAGCAAAGCAAATTTTGAAATACATTTAGTATTTATTACCCATCAGTAGGCAGCTCTGAACTACTTCCAGTAAAGCAGAGCTTCATTACGCAAAACAGTTATTAGGAAGAAAAACACTAAATAATTTGGGAAGACTCCATATTCTGCACTCAGATTAATGGCTGAGCATGACATTCTATGGCACAGAATATCCCTTTGATCAGTTCAGGTCAGCTGTTCTAGCTACATTCCCTGTCAGCCTCCTGTCCACCCTCAATCTATTTGCTTGGTCAGGGGGTAAGCAGAATGAGAAATGGAGAAAGTTTTGACTCCATGTAAGCACTGTTCAGCAACAGCTAAAAGATCAGTTTGTTATCAACACTGTTTTAGTTCCAAATTAAAAACAGAGCGTATAGACTACTATGAAGAAAATTAACTGCATTCCAGCCATACCCAGTACACAAGTTCATGCTACAAAAATAACACATGGGAAAACATGGAATGATCATACCTTCATTTCAATAACTGTTTGAAGAGCCTTCGTCTTTGCTGGTTCAGGCTGAAGTTGCGTTCTTCGATGTAATTCCTGTGGAGGGACACGATAGAAATAAGCCTGACGACTCATCTCTCCACTATTTTAATCACTCCTATGAATTTATTTAAACCAAGAAAAGGTCCTATTTGTCTTAAAAGCCATTATTAGAAACAGGTAACACCAAAAGCTACAGGTGCTTCCCTCTCTTTAATCTCTTTAGTATCACTATCACCCCTATCTTATATTACAGTCAAGCCTGACAGCACATGCGCTGTTTCTGAAGCCCCCATCAATAATTAATATTAACACTGACAAAGGCAGGAAATAATTTCTTAGTCCAGATACAAGGCTGCTGTTTCTGCCTAAACATCAGAATTTAATTCAGTTGTTTTACTAATTTAAACACTGAAAAAATCCTTTAGAATCTGTTAATGCAGTTTCTTCTTCATTTTTAATCTAATACCTGAAATAAGCAATTTAAAGGCCTATTTAAATTTGACATTTTAAGGATAATAATTATAGTGGGTTGACGCAGAACCCTCTTCAGTAGCAATTACATTTCAGGTTTTGCATTTTCATACTCTTCTTTTATGCATCTTAATCCACAGGTAAAATAAAATTAAACTGCATTAGTTAAGATTCACAGTTCACAAAATTAACATCTACTGGTCTTTATAACAAAAAGATTATCAAGTCAGCAGTGGGCCTCTTCTCAAACACAATACACATTTTTGTATGAAACAGCTCAATAAAAATTTCATATATCTAGAATATACACAGAACAATGAAAACTTGTAAGGAAATGTGGTAATTTAAGAATTTGGTATATCCCATCCCACAAACCATCTGAGCAGCTTATTAGAAAACAAAACTGAAACAGGACAGATACAGTCCTGCCTAGTCCTTTAAAGTCCTTCCCCTCTAAAGTACAGTACTACTATGGGAAATACCGCAGTGCTACCCTAGTGCTCTACATACACAATTGAACTAACTTTATAACCACGAAAAATAGATTTATGCTTGTAGACTGAGAATGTAGACTGAGACTCTACATTCATTCACCACACTCAGTGACTCTAGAACCTGAGCTACTACAAATTCCTAATTATGCCTCTCCAAGCTAATCCTCAAAAATTCAGGGAAAGGGAATTAGAAATATAACACTGTGGGTCATAAGTATCCTTATTCCCCTCTCTCAAATCTCCTTTTCTTGAGTGAGGCAAAAATGGACAACTTGACAATAAATTGATACAAGAACAATCCAAAAAAAGAAAAATCTACTATGGATTGCACACATTTTTTACCCAGCCCCTTGCCTATTCCAGTACATTTCTGGGTCTTGTCTACCTTATAACCCTCAAGCTTAAAAGTCCTACTTTTTTCAATCATAAATTATTATTCAGTTTCTTATTCTGTTTAACAAGCATATCACCTATCATTGTCTTTGAGAAACAACCATTCTTTAAAGGCTAAGTAGTAGGAGAGGTTTTAGTCATATTGTTAAATTAAAAACTATTGATAATATCTTTATAAAATACACAAAACAAATTGTGCCTTAATATATTAAAATAGCTGAAAGAGGTAAGTTAGTTGTGTGTGCTCCTTATAACAACACAGATTACTTACTATGAAATTTAGTGTATGACAGGGCATAATATCAAGGAACACATATAAAACAGGTTTGGCATGCCATCCATAGATAACACAAAATTTTATGTACACAGAAATAGACCAATACTTACAATCTGCCAGACTACAGTTAAGTAGCCAAGTTACAGTCAAAGGGTAGTAAATTAAGGCTATTTAGAGCATAGCACTTTTCATTTTTCAGACTCTTCTGCTTGTTCACAAATTTGGCATGGGGTGTTTTTCAGTTCCTGTATGTACCATAGCTAACAATGACACCTGAGTCAATGCCTGAAGCTCTCAGGAATGTTGGCAACTTAAAGGAGAAAGAGTGGGATACGTTCTGTCTTGCCTGTTCCACACATTATTCCCCCATTACATTGGCTGCTCTGCTGGTTCCATAGAAGGGATACACAAGAACTGTTAAAATGTTCAATTCAGTTTTGAAATAGCATACTGATACCTTGATAAACCGCAGCACTGCCACTGCAGTCATATTAGGTGCAAGTATTTGAATACATACAGTTAAGTAGTTCTGCATGCTTTTTTATTAAATACAGTGAAGATATAGGTACATAAACTGCCTTTAAGATAGATCAACAGTGACATTCCAATTTTGCATTGGCATTTATGAAAAAGTACATCTGAGTGGTCCTTTGCTTGCTTGGTTTTTTTAATATACAGCTCTCCACCTTCTAAAAAGAAAGATTTGCAAATTACCTATGTGAGGAATCTCTCAATCACCACCAGCTGTTTGTCTCCCATGAAATCTACCTACCTTAACTGCACAAACGTTCTAGAAAGTAGAAGTATGTAGTAGATTCATCATGCAGGTCTATGAAAGTCATGGAAAAGTAGTTGTCCATTCATACAACTATCTGATCAGCAAAAATTACAGCTAATTCTAAGACCAGACTTAGCTCCCCAAGGCCACATAAACTGAGTTGGAATATAAACAGGATTCCACACATTACCCAGGGAGACAAAGCAGAGTTTCCACCCCCTTAGCCAAAGATGAATAGACTGCCAAAGATGAGTATTCCTAGGTGTCTATCATAGCATGAAGCCTTGCCTCATAATACTTTTCCTGTTTGCTTTATGAATCAATCTGATGCTGGCTGACTTAAAAGCTTTTCTTCACTATCCCTGATGGTAAAATGAAGCAGACTAGAATTCTGGAGAAGATCAGAAAATGACTCCCACTTTATTATTTTGTGGGGGTTTTCTTCCAATAAGATGCAAATGTTTGGAGACTTCCACAAGGCTAAATTCTTGAATTTATGTTGTTCTATGAATGCATTTTTTCTTTCGGGGTATGTCATTCAGTGATATACTTTTGGGGTACTGACTCAAGGATACTAGCATTTTATGCACATGATACCTGATTGTTTTACTATCTGAGGTCTTCTGAAGAGTTTCAAATATGACTGAACACCTAACCAAGAGATATTCTGAACATTTAATGAAGTGCTTATAGCCTAAGATAACCAGATTTTATCCATTACATCATTTTTTGAATTATTTTAATATTTTTTAATAAAAAGCCAAGGGACTGCAATAAAAAACCTTATTTTAAAAGAAAAAACAATGAAACAAACAAAAATTCCCACTAAATCACAAAACAAAAAGATCCCAAAAAAACCCTCCAAAACCCAAAAATCTGAACTGTATTAAATGGAACTACAGAATTCTTCATATTTATATCCATGATAATGTACTTGTGCCATATCCTTGCAGTAATCACGGTCTATAATAATAATCCCTCAGAGATGTACTAATTTAAGAAATTACACTTTTATTATATCCCCTATATAACTCATCTAACAATACAACCAGTCGATCTGAGTAATGGCTTTGCACATAAAAATTACTATAATTCTGCATAACCAGAGCCCCACACCTGAGATTTCATGATGATGCTTAGTTGTCACACTGATTAACACACCCACACAAAATTAATGCGTACTCAGATCTTTTTCTTCACATCAAATTTCTTTATATTATTTGCTCTTAGACCAAAATGAGTCTTCATAGAATCATTAGGGATCAGAAAGGACCTCAAAAGATCATCTAGTCCAATCCCCCTGCCACAGCAGGATCATCTAGACCAAGTTGCACAGGAATACATCCAGGCAGGTCTTGAACATCTCCAGAGAAGGAGACTCCACAACCCCCCTGGGCAGCCTGTTCCAATGCTCCATTACCCTCACTGTGAAGAAGTTTCTTCTGATATTTATATGGAACCTCCTGTGTTCCAGCTTTCACCCACCCATTGCCCCTTGTCCTATCACTAGATGACCTTGAGAAGAGTCTGGCTCCATCCTCCTGGCACCCACCCCTCACATATTTACCAACCAATACTTGCCATTGCTTCCTCCTTCCACATGTTTCTGGAATATTATATTAGAATGAGTTGTGTTGGTCTCAAAAACAACTTCAGTGTACAATTTTGCCACTAGTTTGGAAATCAAAAAATCCTAAGAGGAGACAGTTTAGGTTGTAGACATACTAAAATAATGGTTGAGGGTAGATGAGTCTTGTTCTTTTGTTCATAAAGTGATACAAAGACCTTGCAAGGTTTTCTCATTATTGAGTAGTATTCAAAATCCACACAATATAGCATAATCTGAACTTATTACTAATTAAAACAGCAATAAAACTGCTTTTTTATCCCAGTTTTATTATAAGACACTTCTTCACTTGGCTGTAGGAAATCTAGGATGCTGCAAACTGATCGGCTTTTATTCTGTTGCTGATGTATTTTATTAAGGTTCCTAAGACATCAGTGTCTGTGTGTTCTGATTAGATGAGATTGAGCCAAAACTTTCATATAAAAGGCTACACAAATTCTACTAATGGTAGAATTTTTTACTTCCTGTTTACATAAAACTACCTAAAATACATAACAAAAAATCCTAGAAAGAAAAGGACTGCTTCAAGAAAAAAAAAAAGAGCAATCTAGAGCTGGCATTGTGAAACTGCCACTGGATGCCTGCATTTGAATGGGCAAGGATCTATGGACTAAAGAATTAAAGGAAAATTAAATCATAAACACCACTAAACTCAAGATTTACAAAGACATTACAGGAACTAACACGTCAGGATCATATAACCACTGGAAGAAGAAAGACAGGTGACTAAAGATGACAGCAGCTATACCCAAGGCCTGAGAAACCATCATGTGGTTAAACCTAGCTTCTTGTATTTCTAGGTACATTGTACAAATCAGAGCAAGCAATAATATGGAGCTGCTAGTTCTCTCAAAACACCTCAAAGCAGACTGCTTTCATTCTCCTGGAAAAGAAAGCCTTCTGCATGATAGGTTTGTCTGGACTTTAGAATTTAAATCAGCACTGTATTAATATTTTGATTGATTATTAAGTAAAAACACAGCCTGACAGTGTCCAAACAGTAGTGTTTCTTCAGCCAAAAACACCATTAGAAAAACTGATCAAAATTCATTTAACCAGGATACTACAAAAATGTACCATGTAGGAATTCACTTATTCTTAATATATAACCTTCTATCCTCTCCTGCTTTTAAACCCAGCCAAAATAGTCTCACAGTCATTCAGATGAAAGTCTATTTAAGGAATCTTAATCAAACTATTTATCTCTCTAGAAACTAGAAACTCACAACATTGAAAATTTCCATGTCTGGCTCCAGGCATTAGGAAAAAAACCCTCCTCTATTATTAGGAAGTATTCCAAAAATCACTTTGCCATTGTCATCTTTTAAAACCCTGCCACTGTAAGTATTTGAACTTTGAGAACCTGTTAAAGACATTTACATAGAATCATAGAATCATCAGGGATTGGAAGGGATCTCAAAATATCATCTAGTCCAATCCCCCTGCCACAGCAGGATCACCTAGACCAAGTCACAGAACAGAACATTACAGACTGGAAGTGACCTGGAAGGATCATCCAGTTCAATCTCCCTGCCACAGCAGGATCACCCAAACCAGGTCCAGGTGGGCTTCAAATGTCTCCAGAAAAGGCGACTCCACAAAACCCCTGGGCAACTCCCTCCAGCGCCCCATCACCCTCCCTGGGAAGAAGTTATAAGATCAGTCAGAGTTGGAAGGGACCACAGGATCATCCAGTTCCAACCCTCCTGCAATGGGCAGGGACACCCCACCCTAGATCAGGTTGGCCAGAGCCTCATCAAGCCTGGCCTTAAATACCTCCAGGGATGGGGCCCCAATC
>VZRI01007530.1:173869-211300 GCA_013397515.1 Upupa epops
GTCCACATCCTTCTTGTAATAAGAGCTCTAGAACTGGATACAGTCAAATTTGTCAAATCCCAACAAAATGATAACACTTTGAAGAAATGAAAGTGTGAGTACAAGCATATGAAAGTAAATGTTACAGGAAACTATGATATTCTGATAGCTTTACAAATTTTGTACTAGAGCTTCTTTTGTAAACTGGGTGCAAATTTGTTAAGCTGACAGAGTTTAACGAAATACTTACCTGCATGCCTAACTGTCTCTCCACTTAGCATTTTCAAATAAAGAGAAAACAAGACTTTTGTTGAACAGGAAAGAAACTGCATGAACTAGGCAGAAGAAACTATAGAACAAAGATCAATAGTCCATCACAGCAGTCAAGTATCACAGTAATCTCATTTGCCCCAGTATTAATCTTGAACAATTATTCAGACACCACTCCTGCCCACCGTTACATGAGTGTGTGAAGGATATGAGGGAGGAAGGATGAGATTTTTACACTAGGTAAAAACCACATTATTGAATTGCTAGACAAAATATTTCATTACAGTGATCATACCTCCATTCATTCAGGCATAAAATGAAGGCATAAAAGGAGGACTTATGGTATATATTACCAAGAAGTCTAAAGACATACTATAAGGAAAATAATCTTGGCATTAAGAAGGTCAGCTTTTCATTGACTTGCATGTCAAAATCACCTTAAGCAACCATGTAAGTTGTCATACAGGAAAAGTGTCCTCTGGCAAAAGACCATGTATGAAAAAGTTATAAGTGAAAAGGCTACTTGTGTATGAAGCTTGAAATTCATGTGGGTAAATTTAGTTTCTAATTGAAAGCACACAGAATGTTTCCTGAAAGGAGCGACTGAAAATCTACTTTCACCAGAATTCTTGAAAATTTCATCTTTTCTTTGTAGAAGAATGTCTAGAAAGTTTTTTTTGCCCAAGTATGATTAATCTATTTTCCTCTTACCAAAATTACTTCTCCAAGATTAAGAAAAGGGAAAAGTTATTGCTCCAGAAATATCTTCAAAGAAAGATGCTTGATGATAAATAGGTTTCTCTCTTCTATTTGTAGACCAAAAACAAAACCCCCTGAGTGCATGCAAATAAAGGAAGTTCATATATTTGTTTTCAGGGGTAGTCTGTTAGGATCAAGTTCAAATCACCAGTTACACTTCTGCAAAGTGCATATACTCTGAAAAGAGCCTGGCTAAAATATTTGGCTTTCCAGTGTATAGGAAGCTTTAAAACTGCATGGAATAGTATAGCAAGTTTTTAAAAGCTAGATGTTTAAAATAGACTCTGAGCTACATTAAAAGGAGACACTAATTTTACATTAGGACATGTGAATAAAACATTTCTTCTATATGAAGATTTTTAGGCATTTTTATTTGGGTGTAATATTTGGGTTTTTTTAGAAAAATATACTTTTTCCTTAAAAACATATCTTCAAATTCTAATAATGTAAAACCCATACCATAATAAATCCTTTATGCAATGCATAGTGTTTAAAAAAAACCTTACCCAACAAATTCATTATTTCAAAGACATATTTCCAATCTCCAAATCTGTTTACTCCTCCATTCCTCTAAGTTTGAATACAGAAATATATATTTTTTTAAAAAGGTTGAAAAAGAAAAAAATATCAGTTTTACAATAAGTGCAACACAGTACTGTACTGGGGAGTAATTCACCTTCACTAGTCCCTGACATCAGATGCATGCAGGCAAACCTTAAAATGGTGAAGTCACAGCAAAGATTACCAAAATGATCCTAAGATCCAGAACACACACCAGAGATGCTGCTATGTACCAATTTACTCTTCATACATTAAAAAAATAAAATAAAAAATAAAAAAAAATAAAAAGACATGACATTTTTAAAGCTTGTACAGTATTGTGAGGATGTTACAAGCAGTGTCAACATATAATGATATCATGTCATGTAATGAGTCAGTGAATAAAAGTAGAGGAAAACAGATTTTTCCAATAGTCCTCTTATTCAAATAAGTANATTGTGAGGATGTTACAAGCAGTGTCAACATGTAATCATGTCATGTCATGTAATGAGTCAGTGAATAAAGTAGAGGAAAACAGATTTTTCCAATAGTTCTCTTATTCAAATAAGTAACATCCTGCTACATTCCCTAAAGCTGGAACAAAAGTTGCTAGAAAAGCAAGAAGGTAAAGGCCATTTTAATGCTGCTCCCATTTTCCAATCTATAAGAACAGCTAATATTTATTTTAATTTCTATTCTGCGGAGCAGAATCTATCTTTTCAGAGCACTATAGACATTGGAATATCAGTTGTTATTCCACAAAACAAGTATTTTCAATCATCAAAAGTGGTATGTTTCCAATTACAAGGAGGAAAGCAAAACAATTTATTCAGTCCACAGCCTTTTCTTTGCTGCCTACTAGACACTCAGGCCAGCCTGTGCTCTGATACGATTTAAAAAAAACCAACCATATTACCACATGCACATCCACTTCATGGGTAACAATACATTCATTTCCCATACGTAAGCAGGTACATCCTGTCACTAAGCCATGCCAATAGCATTTTGCACATGTGTTAGATCTAATTCTCATCTTAAAGTGTGAATTTATTTCACTTGCCCAAATACAGTGTTTAACACAGACACATCTGCCTAGTGTAATGATTGCACTGCCCTGTAAGTCCCACTCAAGAATCATTTAATTACCAGGCACCGAAAGACAACTTACATATTGACCATTAGGGATACCTTATCAGAAATCAGAACTGGGTTTTAGAATCCACAGAACTGCCTCCTGAAATCAGGAAAGCACACAGGCTGCCTCTCTTAATATCTCTGAGTAGCACAGTGCCTACAAGGTCCAGCTTCCCACTGGAGTCAGGGAAGTCTGGCACCAGGGGAGGCTAAGCTGTGCCACACTGATTGTTCCATCATGTCCACCTATTTTGCCTATTCTTGCTCTCACACATGGCTACAGAGAGCAGCAGGAACCTTCTCTAAAAGTCTCTATGACACTGAAAAGGATGCCTTAGAATGTCTCCCCTTATGACAAAACCAAGACTCATTTTAACCTGAGAAAGTAAACAAGTCATTTTAGGATACTAGCCAACATCAAATCAAACATAGTCACAGAATCATGATATTAATAGTAATACACAGCTTTACATGATCATTGATTCTGGTTATTTACTTACACAATTTGGATTAATATTTCTCGTCATTATTTATAAAAACAGTCCTGAACAGACATTTGTGGAATAGAAACAGAATTCTCAACATACTATAAGAATCATGTTAAAGGTATCTTAGTCAGTAAACTGCTTCTACAATGTTCATCTTAGTACTACTAGCTAAAATTCCCCTTCAGAACACTTTTTACCCCCAAAAAAATACACCAAGCACATACATGCAATATAAATAAGATGTACATGTACTATAAGCAAAATTACTGATCTTACTTCTACAATGTAACTACATGAAATGACTGGTTTCATACAGCTGTGAGACTACTTTTTATTTGATGAGCAAATTTGTAAGAGCACAGTTAGCAGAAGAACCTACTCTGTTACTGTAGAGATCTGCACTTGTACAGCTTGACTTACAAAGAACAAATCTAAAAAAATGTGATTTCTATTTGTAAATAATAAATGCATCAAAACTTCAGAGCAGGTAACAGAACAAAACTGCATGATAAACTGCATGAAGTCTGCATTATAACAAAGAAGAACTACTCTTTATCTGACTTTTATTTGCAAATGAGTTTCAAAACATAATACATCTCTCTGACATATTAATACTTTTCTTGTAAAGATCTTTGAAATAGCTAAGCAAAGTGCTAAACATGTGAAAACTACACCACAGATGGAATAAAATTTCACTCAACATTTGCTTTACATTATTTTTTTTGCCAAGCCTCTACTATGTAGACCTCTATATTTCATGGAATTAAATAGATTTATTTCATCATTTAGTCTTAATCCCAATTGTTGGAACACAGACATTAACATCATTGACTCTTTGGTTATCATGTTAATAGAACATCATGTTAATAGAACATGATAACCTGCAATAGGGTATCAGCATTTGCTTGAATATATTTATGCTTTATCTATCCTCCAATCAAAACACTTCTCATACTTCTCTGTTAGGAGTTAAGTATTTGTTAATACTCACAACATTCTTAAGGGATTTCATACTTCACACTGAGTGTTCTTTTCTTTCTTACATCACCTTTACAGTACAGGGCAAAGATAACCACCTGATTTACTAAGTTCTCTCATGTTCATCTCTCTTCTCAAACTTCTTTTTCTTTCGCTGTCTGAGATGGTGCATTTCACGTTGATTTCATATCTATTACTTAAGATTTTATGGACTTAGACAAGGTCAGTCCTAACAATCCTTCCATAGACAGCAGATTACTTTCCCTGCTTTTCCAAACCTCCCAACAAGGAATCTGGTCTTCTGTAAATCACTAGGGAACCTGAATCTCACATTTCTGTCACTGGTTTTAAGTGCATGCTACTGACTGAGCATGCCAAATCTTCTGTCCAGGTATAAGTTCCATTCATGTATGTTCCATACTTTTACTTACCTAATGACTATATATGTAGAAGCTCAGTGAATACAGAATGAACAATACTGTCACAAAACCCAAATCTAGTAACTAGTAACTCTGAATTTATAGATATTCCTTAATTTAAGTGTATCATTAAGACTTAATAACCATTACCCAAATGTTACTGACATCAGATAGCAAAGCATGTACATAAGGACATTTTGGCACAAGATAATTCAAAACAATTACAATTAGTTCAAGGGTTAAAAAAGTAAGATGTAGACTAACTGTACAGTGCACAGAAAAACTGTGTAGAGTAAGAACTGAAACACAGAGAGTATAAAAAGTTACCTGGTGGAAATTTGCCAACTGCATAACTCTGTTGACATATTAACAGAAATAATTTATTTCAGTTTCCTTACTTCAGTGCTTCTTAGTTTAATACTATCTAGTTATTTACAGCTCTCTATGGACTCTCTCAGTAGAGTCTAGCAGATTTTCTAGGCCTCTATGTCTTACCACATAACCTCCTTTTCCAAAATCACTTCTTCACATGCTCTGCTAATTGATACCTATCCCACAAACATCAAAATTCTTGGCATCTGCTCCTACCTAACAGAAATCTCTTCAGAAACAGGTCCACAGTCAGTATCTCAGCAGGCTAAAAGCTCCTTTCACATACATTATTCATTTTCTATTTGGATATTGCTGCATGCCATTATTTAGAAGAATGAATTTCATGGTTGAACTTCAGTGGTCAGTAGGTCCTTATGAACCAATGTTTCGACCCTTTTCTTTTTTACGTCATCTAAGCGTAATAATGATAGCATCACTGTGTCAAAGTCATTGCAGATGAAATAATGCTCAACTCAAGCATAACAGAATGGAAAGACACTATGAAGTATCTTACATTAGCTTCCCAATAGTTAGAGGCAATAAGAAGGACACAGCTACAATATTTTCATTTAGTAGCAAACACATCAACAATAAAATGTCTTTATAAGTTAGATCTTGTATGTGCATTTGTCTGTGTCGTTGTTCAGGTCTTCCATGGCACATGTTTGCAATCACAGCTTTGAAATTGTAGCATTTTATGGAAAACTTAATGTGAAAGTTTCTTTGTATTTGCAATAAAAACATACTTAAAGATAACTGTGTTTTATATACTTTTATTGTAAGCTCTTCATCTTATTGCAATTTTGGATGATAGCATTTTCTTTAGAACAATTTACAACATGAAGAAATACTTCTAAATAAAAGGTCAACATAACCCTTTTTTTCTCAGTCATCTTCTGCTCCTCCTTTTGTTCACGTTTTCTAGGAGGAAAACAGTGGTACACTGGATGATCTCATCACAGGGGTGATCTAAGAGAAAGAATGGTACAATGATGCTTTAATTTTATTAACAAAGCAAATAGGTGAAAAGATTCTGTACTTTGCTTCATTAGCATAGATCATGCAACATATACAGACACAGCTACCATATAGTGCTCATATTAAATGGGAAGAATAATGAGCTGAGGAACTGCATCATTACCTGACTCAGTCTGGTCTTTCAAGCTGGGATCAATTCCTTTCTCAGACCATTCTCTTATGAAAAGCTTTTCCTACCAGATGACAAGAATCTGCAAGACAGGAAAAGGAAAAAATAACCCTAAATTCACTTGCAGCTGATATTGTTATCCAGCTCCTCAAAATAAAAGATAAACTGAGATATTGAAACATAATGATAAAGTAAATGAAACCGAAAACTTAGGGGGAAAATGGCTCCAAGATACATACACAAATTGTTAGTTCTGTGATCACAAACATAAATATGAGTGTAACTGACAAACAATTCATTCACTAGAGCAAACTTACCACAGAAAGGCTTGTAGGGCTTCTGTGGTGCTGTCATGATCAGCAGTACCCTGTGTTCACTGGAAGAAGTGGGTCACCCTGAAGGACCCCCTTTAGTTCTTCTGCTACACCCTGATGTTCTCCCCATCTGCAGATGTATGCATACAGAACAAGGCCTATATACAGAATAAGTACCAATTATGGGGTTCTTTTAATTCATCAATGACTGGTTCAGAAAATTAGTAATGATCATGTTAATGAGAGGGGTTTTTTACTAAGAAAATAGAACTGAACACAGTTAAAAATCTCACATGGCATGATTATTCCCCTCTCCCACCTACAGGAAGGCATCCTCAATCTCTTAATTTTTTTAAAGCAATGCAAATGCTACAAAATTTCATTAACAATAAAGTAGCTTTTAAAATCAGTTCTTGGGAATTCCCTCACTTACCATAGTTTATCTGAAAGTTAAGAACTAGTTTCTACTCATTTATTCACAACTAAAACCAATTTAAAATACAGAAAGGTATATTTTAATACATTGGGATTTTGCCTATGCATTGCATCTGAATTTCCTGGGTGTTTAAGTGTGCTTTAAAAAATTAATAATAATTACAATTAATGATTTTACCCTAAATTACTCAGCACTCTCCAGTCTTACTTTTGATGTAGGTTTTCCCAATACTTAGTTCTACAAGTTTCCAATAGGTGCACACAACATGTTCTGGGACCACGTTTTAAACTAGCATTAGCATGGTTATGCTCAGTTACCAACACCTAAATATAGATGCTTATTTCCATATTTGGTTGTCAGTCACTACTGATCTTCACTCCTCTAAATTTTAAGAGTTTACATACTGCTACCAGGTGAATCAAAACCAATTTCTAATGTACAATTAGCTCTATAACATCATTAAATATAGATCAAGGTGATGGCAGATGAGAACTTCTAGTGAGAAGAGACACTGCCCCAGTGTAAGGACTAAACAACAGTGAAAGAATAATTTGTATGGAAGCAATAAATGGGAAGAGGAGGGAAATTATTTTCCAGACATCACAGCACACACAAATAGCCTCATGGATTTCTCTCACTATTCAAAGTAAGGTGACCCTTCAGAATCAGAAAAATGAAAACCTAAACCGAATTATCTGAGTGCTTTTATGGCTGTAAGGTGGGCTATTTATAAAGTAAAACTTTCTGAGTTGTAGTTGTAAATATAGGTACTTAGCACTAGAACATTTACATGAAAATATCCTTCTTTATAGTGGAAGGTACTGCAGATGTCTATCTCTTCCTTTCCACATCCATACAGAAGTGCCTCTAAGATCATGAAGTGTCTTGCTCACAATTAAGATCAGAACTAATGAATGTTCTTCAGTTTAATAATGATGTTCAGACTATATTCTGTCCACTCATTTCATTCTCAAGTAACTAAGACACATATAGCGATTACTTCCACTAAAACTGAAAATCATGTTTCCCTTCTAAAAGCACCCTAGAATGATTGATGGTGAATTGCATTTCTTCTTTTGGAAGCTCTTTTTTAAGCAGAAATAAATTCAGACTCACTGGGATACACAGAGGATGCACAAGTCTCTACAGCTGGCAAGCTAACACATTTTCAGCCCTTGCTCCAAGGCTGTTTAATATATGATCATCACTTCCAAGAAATTTCCTCTCTATCTTAGAGGAAAACACAAACACTGTTCCCCTTTTGGAACTCTTCATGTACCTGTCTTCAGGGGGGCATCAAAATTACAAAATGGACAAATGACTCAGGTGTGGATAAAGGTTGGTCATTTTCATTTTAAATCATTTATAGGCATGCCTTCCTTCATACATTCTATGTGAGAGAGTAAAAACTATTCCTTTCTCATTTTCTTAGGGATTGAAGTTATTATATCACTAGAAAAACACTAGCACACACACACAAACAAAAAAATCTTATTAGATTCCAGGCCTCTCTCTCCGCAAGTGTTCAAAGCCAGGTTAAATGGGGCTCTGAGTCGTCTCATCTAGTAAGAAGTGTCCCTGCCCATGGCCAGGGATTTGGAACCAGACCTAACATCCCTTCCAACTTAAACCATACTATGATTGCTTATCAAACCTTTAAATAAGCTTCTGGCAAATATGACATTCCCGTAAATGCAGAAGCTCTTAGGAAGCTAATAAGTTTTCACTCTGGTAATTCTGGAAAATCCTGACCTGCTGTGTTACAAGCATTTACCATTTTAGTAGAGCTTTGAGAACTGAAAAGGTAGCGGTATACTGAACTATGACAAAGACAACTCTGCCTTCTCTTTGCAGATGGTGTGAGATTTGCACATTATTTAACTATAAACACTATCCCATGACTACACATAAAGCTCACAGAGCTTCAAAGGTCCTAAACAACTCTTGTGCTGTCGTTATTTTTTAAAATTAAATTCCCAAATTTTACTCAGTGCCCTGCAAGACCAACCACAAAGAAATTAAAGACCATATCCTATCAAGTTCCAAATACACTGAAATATCATTACAGCTTGTTCAAGGAAACCCAGCAAAATCTGGAACAAGTACATTTCTCTTCTGCTTCTCAGACCACTGCTCTGGTAATATTACATGAAAAAAAAATACACTTGAACATTCTAAGTTACAAAATTAAATCTTTTCAAGACTCTGTAAAGTAAAATCTTAACAAGAACAGCATCACTCAAAGGGCTCTCCTTCATGAGACATCACTGATGCATTTTTAATGCAAGTAATTTTCAACAGAAAACATTTAACAGAAAGCAGTCTGGGCAGTGCTCAGATTACAAGTGCATGTATTTTATACTTCAGCATTACCGTAACACTAGATTATCTCATCTAATTAAATTTTTCCAAAACCTCTGGAAAAAGAACTTTCCACATGCTCTGGATGTTTATTTATTGACTAAACATGATGTTCATGAACTAAACAATGCAATGTAGTAGGGATTATGAAAGAGCAACACTACAGCCTAATGGACTACAGCAATAATTCTTTAAACACATCACACTGTCTCTAGCACAACAGTGGCTTAAATATACTAAATACCATCAATTTTGTCATTTTGATCTTTATTTATCACTCGAAAACAATAAAAAAATGCTTCTATGTTAATGAACTGGCCCCTTTAAAATTTTTTGACATTTGTAATTTAATAAAAAACACAGAATCATTTTGATGGGCAGAGGCTTTCAAGATCCATACCACAGAATCATTAGGGATCAGACGGGACCTCGAAAGATCATCTAACCCAATCTCCCTGCCACAACAGGATCACCTAGACCAGTAGCACAGGAACATGTCCAGGTGGATTTTGAATGTTTCCAGATAAGGAGACTCCACAACCCCCCTGGGCAGCCTGTTCCAATGCTCTGTTACCCTGACTGTGAAGAAGTTCCTTTTGATATTTATATGGAACCTCCTATGTTCCAGCCTGCAACCATTAACCCAAAACTGCTAGGTCACCACTACTACTGAGGGAGATTATTCTTCCTCACCACTACATCTGTATGTCCTTTAAATAGTCTCCAGGGTTGGTGACTCCACCACTATCCTGGGCAGCCTGTTCCAATGTTCTGTGGCAGATTTCTTCCTCATATCCAGCCTAAACCTCCCCTGGAGCAGCTTGCAACTATTTCCTCTGGTCTTACCAGTTGCCACAAAGTAGAAGAGGCTGCCCCCCTCCTCAATCTAACCTCCTTTCAGGTACTTGTAGAGAGCAATAGTGTCTTGCCTCAGCTTCCTTTTTTCCAGGCTAAACAATCCCAGTATCCCATAGGACTTGCACTCCAGACTTTATGAGACTTGTTGCCCTTCTCTGAACACACTCCAGCACTTCAAAGTCTTTCCTGTAGTTAAGGGACTCAGAACTAAACACAAGAATTATTTTTGCTAATATTTTAAAAATACATAAACTGCAAAATTATCTCACAATTATTTTGCCAACTTGAAAATCAAATTCATAAAAGTGAAGTCATTATACATACTAAGCTAACAGTACTTCACAACATAAAGTCTACTCCTATTCTACTATAGAGAAATGTGAAGGAACCCCAATGCTGGCTTAAATTGCATTATTTAAGTACCACACAAACACATTTCTGACAAAGACCTGCAGTTAGACGCACATGGACGAGTTCTTACTGGTGGTTCTGAAACTAAATGTAAATGAACTTCAAATGAAAATACCCATGCCTTTATGTTTATGTTCCATATAATAGTAAGTTAAATATCTGATTTAAGTGTGACAAGTGTATTACCAGACTTCCCAGTGACATTTCTGAATCTTGATTCATGACTCTTCTTCTCTGGATGAAGTCTAAGAACTAAGAACATCAAGGGCTGCACAAAGAGCAGTCTTCTAACATTAGAATAGTTTTATTTAACAGAAATTTGCAAAATAACCTATCTCTGTCAGGTTACTGAACATGTTTTTCACTTACAGCCTAATGTCTGGTTTTCACTTATAGCTTATTGGCTATTGCTGAGTTTCAGCTTAAGGATTACAGAAACTTTGCATTTGTGAAGCTTCTAGAGAAACAAGCATTATGCAAAGTACCATATGCAACAGACAGATTAAGTTAATATGTAGCAGATTTTGCATTTCATTTTATGGTGTTTATTTTAAATTAATATGACAAAAACATGGATGTACAGAAATACAGACAGCAGGAAAGGGAAGCTTTATGTTTTCTGAGTGGAACAGTGACACACAAATTGTTGGGGTTTTTTTTGGCCAGAGGAAGGGAGGGAGGGAGGAACAGCCCTACACCCAAGAAAATAATTTGGAAAAGATAGATTCAAGTCCCTATGTTGCACATTATGCTGATTGTGCTGGGGTTGTTTGTATATTTGTAGAGTCATCATTCTCAAGTAGATAACGTAAGTGCAAGCTATGTCTCCAGGCAGGTGCAGCAGCCAGACACACACACAAAGGTTACTCCTGTGCTTTATACACCTGCAACAATTAGAATGGCTGCTACTTTCTCTGCACTTGCATCCCAGCTCCACTCACAGCATAGAAGGAATAATCTATCACCCTTCCTTCTGTGCTCCAAGTACGAGAGTGAAGGTGACAGGGGTGTGGGAACAAGGGAATCGAATACATAAAGGGTCAAAATATCTCAAAGAAATCCAAGCAAAGACAAGCTGGTGTACTTTCCTTTTATCAGTTGCATGTCATTGTGTTTCCCTGTAAGTATTCCAAAGCAGTATGTAAAAAATTTGGAAAGAAAGGTTGTGAATGTGTTTATAGCCGGATAATTCATAGGAAAGCCCTATTCAGAAAGGCAGCCAAAATTTATAGCCTCTCAACAGGACTAATGGTTTAGGGAAAGAGGCTTCTACCCTCAAATGACAAGCTTCTTCTGATATCTAAAAAGTGCCATATCACTTCCTCAGTTTTTGAACGTGTCTCATAAGAAAAGCAGATTACCATATAATCACACTGAGGAATTCTAAAATGATCCTGGGCAAAAGTTTTGAGTATGGCTTCATCAAAATAACCTCGTGATGAAATAAAGTAGAGTATCAAAGTGGGACAAAAGAGTATCACAGATAAGACTCAGTTGTTTCACCCTGACACTGGCTGATATTGATATTGTTTTCATAATGACATTTAAGGATGTGCGACAAAGGACTTCAATACACTAGTGCTGGAATATTAAGTTCAGATCTGTAAAAGGAGGAGGTGTTCTTGCGGAAAAAGAATTCTTGCAGTTATTTCATAAATCTAACCGAGTCACTACAATCATAAGGTGCAGCAGTCTATCATAGGACTAGAAACCCTAAGGACTACCAAATTTACAAATAAATGATTTTTACCTGGAGAAAAAAAAGTGTGAATAAATTCAGCTGTCACAATGGCAAACGTATTACTCAAATCACATACAATCTTCCAATTTTAAATAAACTTTCTTTTTCAATTCCTTCATGCTCTCAGAATTCTCTAAACATGACTTTTCTGTAGTAAATATCTATGAAAAAAAATCATGCTACTAAACCTGAGATCTCTCCTACAGGGACAATAAATCTGTTTGGAGATATTACTGTACATGGCCTCTGTGGCCAGCTGAAACAGCAATGGCAATCCAAAGGACGTGCCAATGCAGATGTCTTCTGAACTGCTGCTTTGTCACAGTAGCTACATTGATAAGAACACAGATACTTAGAAAGCCATCCACTGACCAGCCACAGACCCAAGAATTTGTTGGTATTTTTGTTTGCAAGAGTGTCTTCTAAGACTGTCAGCATATTTTAAATAACTGATAAGCATTTTACAGATATCACAATATGATGATGATGTACATACCAGTTCCAAAACCTGGTGCCAGCATCTGTAATTACACAGCCTGCATTTTCCCTTCTTTATGGACTTTATCATTGTCATATTTACCAGTGATTCTAGTAGGAAGACACTGCAGGAAAATATATTTTACCTTAACTAAAGCTCCACAATGTTAAACTGAATTAAAGATTCCAGTGAAGCTCAGCCACCATAAATCCACACACTGAGAATAATCTGCTTACTAATAATGTATTCATCTTTTGTTTCCAAAGGAATAATAGGAGTAAAGATTTTTATACATGTTTCTAATTCTGTATTTTTTCCATCAGACACAAAAAAACACACAGGTTCTATGGAAATTTAAACCAGTATTTTTGGACTTTGCTGGAATGCAAACCATTCAGACAAAATTAAAGAACAAGTTTACATGTGGTACTAGGCTTCTAACTACATATGACAGAGACAAGAAAACTCTCCTGCCAATGGAAACAAAAGTGGAAACAAATGATCAAAGTAGCCGTGACTTGGAACGTTTCCCAAAGCTCTGTCTTAGCATCCTCAAGTGCAGTATTGTTTTGATAATTGCCATCATTCCAGTTGGTGTTAAAATGAACTTTTTGGGCTCAGGTTTTCTTTAGATAAGAAAAAAGGCACAAGAGGGAACATGTCTATCTGTTCCCAATCTCTTTTTTTCTGGACAGTTATAACTGTGCCTTAATGATGCAGATGGGATGTATGCACTGCCAAGATCTCTAAACGCTCACAATACTGTTGAGAGGCTGAAAGGTAACATTATGTTGATAATGGTTTCTGAGATCTGTTATCCGCAGAAAAACTTTTGTCTGCCAGATGTACCCCTATGTGAAAATATGCCTGTTGAAGTTAAGAGCTGAAAATTACTCTCTCCAAGCCAATCAAGAATAACTCAGAACTAACTGATTGTTCTGACTCTGAAACGTGCAGGTGTTCAGTCCACCAGTGCTCTAAGACAGACCATCTTTTTACTTGGAAATAACAATGCATCTGCAATAAAAATCCTTCCTCCTGTGCTACAATGGTACGCTTTTAAACAGAATGTAGATCCTGCTTCCTTAGTGAGAAAACTTTCTGACAGAACTCTACAAAAGAAAAAGTTGTTGGAGGCATGCATATTTAACAACATTACAGAATCAGAAAAGTATCCCCAGTACAATTTTGTTCACCAATATTTTTTTTCTTAAAGCTAAAAAAAATCTCCACAACCATCTTCTGTATGAGGGCAGGAAAAAAAGTTAAGAACTAAAACTATATATATATATAAAATATATATATATAAAATATATATTTCTTAGTTAAAATGGATGTTTAGTAGATGATAGCAACCACAACAACTAATCAGGCACTACATTGGATAGAATAATATAGAATAATAAAGGAATAATTATTATCCCATACAGATGAGAGATTTAAATTTACAATTCCTACCAGAGTAAGAAAGAAATTTGCTTTCACATCAGAGGATCCAAAATGCAAAATGCAAAACTTATGCCCTGTGAAGGTAGCTGTGTAAGTTGTGCCTTTGGCTTCTTCAGTATGGTTACACATTACAATGCCATTATGAAGGCAGAAAACCTGGCATGTCAGCGTGACTTGACTTAGCGACCACCAGGCACCTTCCAGGTCCCGGTCACAAAGAATCAGGCTAGAGGGTTGTGCCCATTCAGAAAAGGAAGATGGAACCTTAGTTTGAGGTTCTTTTCTTCTGTAAATTAAATTGTAAACCTTGTCCAACACATTGTGAGCACCTTCAAATTAAACTCTTGATTTCGCTGTTGCTGTAGAGAGCTGCACTGCAGCTTTCTTTTTAGCCTTTGGCTTTGATTCTAAGATGTAGCTTTTTTAAAGAGCATTCAGTATAGAGACTCGTCTAAAATCTCTAAAATTGTTCTAACTTTAAATGAAAGCAGCCTTCCTCTTAATTCTAGCACTGTAAATTGAGCTATGAATCAGAACAAAAAGGGTGGAATCATCTGAAAAACAACCTGACTGAAACCCAATCCCCGTTGAGGAGTGCCATCTAGTGACGACGGGAACTCCGCCGCCTCTGACAGGAACACTGACAGACCCACCAGCAAGTTACACACCGGCTGAGTTTTAGGATTTATTCAGGCTACCTCAGCTCCCAGCCCCACCCCACATCACCACCACTGCATCCCCCGATTATTTATTTTTTTTTTAAGAGAAAACATTACATTTGAAGCTGTAGAATGACAAATTTGCTCTTGCTGCAAATTAGGGTATGTCAGTTATAGGCCAGAGCAACTCATGGGATGTTCTTAAGTGACAAGCACACGTAGAATGCCTGTGACCTCCAGTGCTGAATTAATTTTATACACCAGCAAGTCTGTACCTCCATAAATCTCACAGTGTATATCCATGAAAATACATGTCTGCAGATGTCAAACCATTTCAAAGGAAATAAAGCTGTGAGTAAATGGAAAAGTGCTGTTTGGGAACAGTGCTGAGGATTAAGAAAATAGGCAACATTTAAAACACAGCACATTTAATTTTTCTTAGTTCTCCTTACAGAAGGGGAGAGATCATATGTTTCATTAATATTGTTCCCTGTACTATGCGATTTCATACACTGGAACTGTTCATACAAGCATGCACAGCTGTACTGGGGGTTGAGTAAGCTAAGCAAATCTTGTTCCCACTGTCAAAATGCCAACATTAGAACTATTCAAGACACTTGCTCACACTTTTGCTTTTATGCAAAGTATACAATTAGGCTCTGATCATCACTTTACACAGCATCTAGAAAGAAAGATAAGATTTACAGAATCAGAAGCAAGCAGAAGTTAGTGAGCTCAATGACAGATGATAAACCAATTGCTAACTTTATCAAGAATGTTGTAAAAACAAGAAAATCGGCCAAAAATTTGCTGTATTCCTGGACTACCATTGGGGCTTTTGTTTTTCTTAATCCTGGAGTTTTTGACAAGAGAATAAATAAAACAATACATTAACTTTCGTCACACCATTTTTTATATCACAGTTGCTCTAGGAAAATGTAAGTTTCATGCAACTTTTCGTTTAGTGAGAGTAATGGTGAAAGAATAGCAGCATAATCTCAATAGCTGTATAGTAATTTCTAATAGAAACGTTAGTACGTGCTATGCACTACTTACATAATATGCCATTGGTTATTTGTCTGTTTAACACAATAAAAAAAAACCTCTCTAAAACCTCTCTTACATTACCCAGATTTGCAAACTTACAAAACTGATTGATGCTTTGGCAGCACAGCAGAAAAAATACGTCTTTCATTTTTGTTGGCACATTCTTTTTTGAAGCCTGACACTTCAGTTCCCCCACAAGTGGGATATATTGTCAAAAACTGGGGAAGAAGCATCAAGTACAACATTTTAAAGGCAGCTACAACCAGCACCTTAACTTACTCTGCTCAGAATTACCATAGAAAATGCATTTCTAGATTACCAAGCAGCAGTTCTTTGTGAAATTGATCCCATAGAACAGACTAATTCTTATGGGCTATAAACGTTCACAATTAAGCTATTTCAC
This sequence comes from Upupa epops, assembly GCA_013397515.1. Lineage (NCBI taxonomy): Eukaryota > Metazoa > Chordata > Aves > Bucerotiformes > Upupidae > Upupa > Upupa epops. The sequence goes on from VZRI01007530.1 coordinate 190,113, forward strand.
TCGAAGAAGAGAAACCTGAATTCAGTTAAGCTTTCACCTTACAATACCACCTGGCTTTTATCTGTATTACCAAAAATGATGTGGCAAATTAACGCTTTTTCCCCCAATACTTTCAGATACCTAGAAGACTCTACACTATTTCATGTTCAGCATCTGAAAACCGCTACTGTAGTTAATAAACCTTGTAAACATGCAGCTGATAATGAAATGTAGAAATCTAATTAACTCACTATTTGTAGGAACTTAGTGAAAAGTGAATGAACTGAAATTTCTCAAGCTGTCCTAAAGATCATGTGTTAAAAGAATACTTTTTTCCAGTGTTTATTTCTTAGTCTAGTAATGAGTTGAAGAAAAGAAAAATGCATCATGTAACTACATTCATTGTTAGAAACCTAAAGCATAAAAATCTCTACCTTTTTGTAAGTAAACTTATTTTTGGGAAATAAAAGATGTGAAGAGTCAAAAGAAATTAAAATATTGTCAAGAAATATAGGTGTTAATTATCCATAGACAGATTAAAATAATGCACTGCCTCTAAGAGGCATGGAGAGACATGGACTTAATGGAAGGACCACTCAGTGGATAAGAAACTGGCTAGAAAGTCACACTCAAAGACTTGTGATCAGCCTGAAGTCTAGGTGGAGTTCAGTGACAGTGTAGTTCCTCGAGGGTCTGTTCTGGGTCTAGTGCTTTTTAACATCTTTGTCAGCAACAGGAACACTGACACTGTGTGCACCTTCAGCAAAATTGCTGTTTACACCAAGCTGTGTGGTGTGGTGAACTCACTTCAGGAAAGGGGTGTTATGCAGAGGGACCTTGACAGACTTGAGAAGTGGACCAGTGCAAACTTCATGAGGTTCAACAAGCTAGAAGTGCAAGGTCCTTGACAGCAGTGTACTCATGAAGCCCAGAAATCCAACCTTATCCTAGGATACATAAAGTGTGGCCAGCAGAGGAAGAGATGTGATTCTCATTTATTTTGCTTTTGTGAGATCCCCATCTCAAATGCAGCATCCAGTTCTGGTATCCCAAACATAAGGAAATATAATCCAAGGGCTGGAGCATCTTTGCTAAAAGGACAGACTGAGGCAGCTGGGGTTGTTCAGCCTGCGGAAGAGAAGACCCTGGCTGGATCTTCCTGAATATACCTGAAGGGAACTTACAGGAAGGCTGAAGAGGGACTTTTCACAAGCGAACCTAGTGATAGAACTAGGATAATCCCACTGACCTAATCTGACTCACAAAACAAACCCCAAAAAAACAGGATTTTGTCCTCGGTACTCTCAAGCATATCCATATTTTGCATAGATATGTCTTTCAGAACACACTGGCATTATTCCATTAACCAAAACTTCATAATGAGATAAGCAATATTTATGCTCATCATCAAATTCCGTATTTGCAAATAAACATAATGAGAGCTCTGTGATTATGTTCTATCAGGCTCAAGCTGTCAACGGTAAAAAAAAAACCCTATAATCAAGATCTTACTAGCCACTGAACACAACAACAAAATTAGGATAGGATCAGACAATTAGTGACCAGGTAAATTCCAGTTACAGTACATTAAAGACCTTTATGATGAATGGCATCAGACTGCTTCAACAATACATTTACCAAATTGGTTCAATAAACCAGAAGTCTTGTTGCACTAAATGGTTTAATCTAACATTACACTTTTCCTTCATTAAACTGAGTTTCACATGAAATGTTATGAATACATTATTAGCTATATTCTACTGCCTATCACTTTTATTACTGAGAGAGGTCATGCATATAGAAAGGCAAAACTCAGTTGCTACACAGAGTTTAATTTTTGTATAAGGAAAATGTTTACAAAGAAAGAGCTGTATATCCATTTTAGGGGACTGTGCGTGGGAAAGGAAGTGTTTTGTTTGGGGTCTTTTAAAGATGACAGAGCACAATTTTCTTCTTTCAGAAGGAAAATATGTCTACAGTACACACATGTCTCTGTCAGGAGGCCAGCCTGTTGGACTTTTCTGGAAGTCAGGCTCACACAACATCAATACCTGGGGGTTCAGCCCAGGTAAAAAGCTGCACAATGCCTGAGATGAAAGCATCTCAATGTAGTTAAAACATGCAGTGTCCTGGAAAACGAAGTTTTGTGTTAGAATATAAAAGATTAGCCCTGAAAATCACCAAATTAAGCTTTGCAAATCTTACTCTGCTCCAGAAGCTATACAAGTAAAAGAAATCAAAACAGTGAGTGTTCTTCAACCTATTAGTTTAAAAAACATTCATTCTTCTTTATTGCCCTAAGTTTTTCTTGTAGGGTGATGCAGGAGGTGACAAATTCTTATTTTACAGTAACTTTAACAGAAACTGAAATTATCCAAATTCTCAGTCTCTTCTTGTAATATTGTTATGGAAATATTTGTACAGCAGGAAAGCACTGTTATCACAAAGGCTTTCATTTAAAATGGACAGAATGATTTTTCGGACCACTTTTCTTTCTTGGGTGTTGTAAGACAATATATATGTCGTAAGACAATACCATAATAAAAAAGCTGTTTCAAGTTTGAGGTCTACCTCATAAGCACATTTCCAATTCCTTATGGCCACTTGCTTACGATCAGTAATTTTAAATTGTAAAAAGACCCAATGTGACTGTTGCTTTAACACTTGCTGAATAGTATGTTGTTAAATTCTTTGTAAAGTTTTTAAGAAGGAAGGCAGCATCTGCCATAAACCATATCATTATTAATGACATCTATTAATTATTTCATCATTATCCAACAGCTACTGCCCAATGGGAAGCTGAAAAAAACCCCATTAGATTCAGTCAGTCATACCTCAACCTGAAATACAGGCAGAAGTCAGCAAAAGTGGAACACATTGTTTGCACGTGTCCAGTGTAAACAGAAAATTAGAAGGATGCAGTTTAATCAGGTTTGTTTGAGAACTATGAACAATAAATAAGAACCTGCTTGGCTGAAACCTTTTACCTCATCCTGAAAACACACACACCCTCTTTTTTCACACATATATAAAGACTAGCCTAAAACCTGTATTAATACTGGCATGATCTTACAAGACTATAAAAGAAAAGAGCATATAATATAAGCAAAGTAGAAATCAATGACATTTCAGAATATTAGATCTCCTCCTCAACAGATAGCTTGTGAATGTACAATCACAATTGTGATGTACAATCTTGCCCACCCTTGAAATTTTTAAAATACACAAAATAGTGACTGTTCTGTTCTGCACTAGGCAGAACTGGTAATCAGAGGAACTCTTCATTTTCTGGCTGGCTTGAAACAGAGTGCTTGCAGTGCTTGTATTAGCAATCTCATGTCTAATGACAACCCTTCCATCCAAGCACTCAGACAATCTTAAATTAACTGATCTTAAAACCACTGAAAACCCTCTTACCCAGGCCCTACTCTTCATGGAACTATCAGCACTACCCTTCTGCTAAGCCTTTTCATTTCCAGCTGTCTCCTCCTTAAGGTGATTTGACATATGTAGTGGCTTACAGCAGTTTCTAGAACTCATATTTAAACATATTTAACATGTTAAAATACTTTCTTCTATTTCAAATTCAAATCTTTACATAAAGATATTTCTTTTTCAACTACTGCAGTTCTATTTGTGTACTGGCCTGAAATGACTAACATCGCTAAGAGAATGTAAGAGAATGAAACTCATGAAAATCCTTCCCCCTGTTTCATTATTGAATTGTCAGTTTGCTGACTCACCTTTTACTTTTCCTTACCTGTTGAAAAGTGTTTTACAGTAAGAAAGAGACTGACAGCTGATTTGTTAAAAATAAACAGTGGGCCATACAAACATTATCAGCAACACACATCACTGGAATGATCGATATTTTTGCTATGTTTAGACTGATGAAGTTCTGGAACACATTCTGTGTTCTTCTGTGAACTATTTCCTTCATTTTCAGTTGATTTATCCCAGTAAGATGCAAGAGATAATAGTTATTTATGAGCTATGTATACAATTAAACTACATTTTAAATTCGCTGATTGCTTTGGTTTTCTGTATTTGTTTTTAATCTTCAGTGATGGTTCTTTCTCCTGCTTTGTTTATTTTCATTTTATTTTATATGAACAACATATCACCACTCATTTTCCTTTTTGGGTTTTTTTTTTCCATAGGAGGCTTCAAGAAGGTAGAAATTTGTCCTTCTCCCTGTGAACAGATGAAGGGATTAGGAAACAAATCTTGTATCAGACAGCACTGTCAAGGTCTTCCATTGCACAGAGCAACTGAGGAGATGCACAATAATTCTCTATTTCCATTTCAGAGGCAGCAAATTTTCACCTTGTCTCTGGCAAGTTTTTCTTCTTTTTCTAATAATTGTTCTAAGTAGTATCTTAGCCATGGAATAGAATTATTAAATGAAAATAATTCTAAAATACATGTTGAAGATAGCACATAATATAATGCATTTCTAAGCATAATAAAATGCTGTAAGCATAAAATCTGGGAGATTTACAAGCTATATCCTATATCTCTTCACCCCAGTAATGGCTCAACAACCCTATACAATACACACCATGACTTAGCTACTCTCTGGGTACATCTTCTTGCACTTAAGATTCTCTAAAGTAGAAACATTTTACATAGGAATTGAGGATTCCTCTTCCCCACAAACCCAGTTCTGATTCTTTCTGTGAAAATACATGAACACATGAGAGTTTGTGAGTTACATATGTAAGCTATTATCCTTCATAGGAATAAAGATAAGATGATTAATGAAGACTGAAACTAATTACATTATGGAGTAATGAAGTCACTGCCACAGAGATGAGTAGCAGCAAGTTTACAAAACAGAGACTGTAAAAGATAATAGAAGATGAAAGGAAACACAAGCTATGATAGAAATTAAAATTGATCATTTTTCTATTTCACTACTGGCTACTCTCCAAAATGTTTACATGCAACCTGAAATTGTAAATGGGTGAACTGAACAAGCAGCCCTGATCCTCAGATCTAGGGAAAACACTAGTTTTATAGCAGTTTAAGACAGTCCCCAGATTACTTTCTAAATGGTGCACTTGTCAGAAATGCTGGCAGGATCAACACTTACCACCTCCACACATTGACAAGTATAGAAAATCCAGCTTATGCAAGAATCTTTGATTTTTCTTTCTCTTCGTAGAACAATTTCTTTAGTTGCTATTCTGAGATATGACAGTTTGAAACTGACTTTTCTTATATTCGGGATTCTAGACTACTGGTGATGCTGTCATGGGCAGCAATACTGTCTTTAAAGAAACTGATTTCTAAATGAGCAAAGCTTTCTTATCTTCCACGTGGACTTACAAAAATTGTTGCAACCAAACAACGTGGCAAGAATATCATGGGGCAAAACAAAATCTGAATGTCTTATGTTAGAAGTAATAACTGTTCTCTAGAGCATAACCAGGTTCTGTCCACTTTCTCACATCTGGTATGACTGCCAACACTGCAAAGTCCTACTGTATATTTAAGAGGTCACCTTAGAAACACACATTTCTATTGCCTCTTTGAGATAAAGTAATTGTCATTATAGAGACTGATAAGATTAATATTTTGAACTGAGCCGGGGGAAATAAAGAGGTTCAGTCTAGAATGGCTGTTAATCTATATAACCAGTTTCAGGGAAGAAACACTTGGTGTCGATGAAGCATTTCCTTACTAAATTACTACTGGCTCCAGTGTAAGACATTTACAGTAAACACAAAAAATCTGCAGGGCATCTGTTATATTCACAGTGGAAGAAGGAACTTCGCTCCATTAATAGCTTTAAAAAACACTAAATAACTAATTCATGATGGCAGTTCAAATCCTATCAGCAGCCTTCATTATTTGACCAAGCTGAGTTCAAAGATAGAGCAAGTTTTAAAAACAACCTTGAAAGCTTAGAAGTACACTTTAAATTATAATAAAGAAGCTGCATTCTTCTTTCTACTAAATATAAAAAAGCTGCAGCTTTAAACCATGTGCAACTGCATTATTTTAAGAACACAAGCAAGATAAGAGTTAAAATTTGTATATAAAATCCTGTATGATCTCAGATTCTGTTTTAGTGAAATTTTACTTTATATAGAGAGGGCATGTGTAGTATATGTGTATGTATATATAATAAAATACTTGCTGGAATTTTAACATTTGACTTTATTAGAGATTTAGTGGGACTTGGCCTACGGCAAGTTTTTAATAGCAATAATAAAAAATACTTAATGGTACTTAGGGTAAATAATGTGTGGTCACTATGTTTAAAAAAATGTAATACCAAACATCTGTGCTAGATTTCCACGTGATAAAATTGCCATATTACCTACAGTTTTCCCAAAGTTAAAGAAACAAATGTTTATTTAAAATTGTAGAAGAGGCATGTGATGACCAATTTAACAATTTTAAGCAGGCGTCTTGTGTTTTAATGATATTTAATTCTGAACATGAAGAATGGCTTCAGGAGTTAGAGTAAGGTTAATGGTTGAACTCCATCTTAAAGGTCTTTGCCATCTTAAATGATTCCATGATTCAACCATGATTCTATGATACTACCTGGCCCCAAGAATGTCTTTTCTCTTACATATATTTGCAAAGACCACTTTGTTCCATACAGGATATGTTATTTCATTATCAAAGTAACAGCTACAATGTATTGCCACAGAAAATGTCTACAAAAGTAAGCTACCTTTAAAAAACATTGACAAAAATATTAGTTAGTTAGATACAGACACAGGATTCAGTCCAACTCAGTAATGGACAGAGTGACAAGAAAAGTTATTACATTCTAGCTAGCTGAGTAAACTTTGAAAAAAATACTAGCTAGATGAAAACAGCTCTGGAATAACTACAAACATATCCTTTACTATCCAATTCCTGGTATGGACAGTGCCAAGTAGTGTGTAGGTCACAGCAGCAGAACTGACAGCTGTTGGAGACATGATGAAAAGGGTGTCCCTTATCTGCCAGTGTTTCCTGATCCATTGCTTCAGTCTCTCTCACAGCATGTTACTTTAATTCTCTGTTTCGTTCAAAATTCTATGCATCAGTGATTATTAATAACAAAATCAGTTTTTCAACCCTTACCTTTCTATTCCACTATGTTGTGAGATGTAGAAGACTATGACTGAATCAGAGAAGGCATATTTCAGCTTTGGCAGTTTTAAAGCATTAAGAAATGAATGGTGTAAGGGCAAAAGATATGGTTGCATTAGGTTGAACATGCATTGCATGTTGAAAAGCTCAGCAACACACATAAAAGACATAGCTGGGATTTAATCGGTAACAGGATGCTACACAATTAGATTTAAAGAACTAAAAAACTTCAGATTGGAACTATTCAACTAAATACCTACATTTATATTATGAGAAGATAGATTCTCGTAGATTATGAGAAGTTGATCTATATATATGTTCTGATGTAACATTAAGGCTGTAGAAAATCTGAAATCTTATATTTTCCACAATCAACCTAATTTTCAGCATGTTCATCTTTTCTTCCACAGAGAGCAATCTTTTCGACTGAGACTAGCATTGTAAGGGCAATTTGGCACACTAGAAAAATCTGTTATTTCAATAACTTCCTTTGCTGCTACGAAGCAGTTTGTCTTCCTGAACATGTTTCTAGTGCAGTAGCAGAAATTCAAGCAGCAAAACTAATTAAAACCAAGCAAAAAGTGTTCAGGATCTGGTCAAAATACTAGTTTCTCAGAAATACACTCAACACGCGAGTTCTATATTCCAACCTGGAAAAACACAGAAAGCAGAATATTTTAGATCAAGTTCTAAAATGACAAATATTGTTAAAGATATAGAAAGATTAACATTATTTGAATGAATACTAAATAATTCACAAATGGAATTAATTAAAAATATATACAAGTTCCAGTAAATGTGCAAAGTCATTTATACAGTCAGGATGTAAGTTAACAAACACTGGTTTTAAAAATAAATATTTAAAAACCCCTATCCACTGAAAATGTTACTGCAGAAGATTCAGTACAGTATTTCCTGTTCTTCATGTTGAAAAACTATCTTGTGCAGGTCAAAGACTGCATGCAGTGACAGCAATTCAAATGAGCCCTCCAGAATAACAAGGATTTACCCAAGATCCATTTGGAGTTTTAACAAATACATAATAAAACTATACAGAATACCTGATATTTCCTCAAAGCATGCAGACAACTTCCCATAACAAGAAAGCAAAAGACTCAATACTGTGTGCCACAGGAAAAGAGGTGGAGACAGACTTCACCAGAGCAAGGAAATAGCAAGGAAATAGTCACAATCTCCAAACGACTTGCCAATCTGACAAGCACAGATTCCAGACAGCAAATCTAGTATATTTTTGAACCTTGACCAGTCACCAATACATATCAGCTTGTCATGAGCAGAAACCTAGTAAAGCCTTTTCTGTACTTGCAGTAGTCCAGAGGAAAAACAACCTCTATATGCTCATATAAACTGAGGGAGAAACACTTTTTTCCTCACCCCTGTGGGTAACCCAAGGGGAAATTTGATATTTCCAAAAAAACAAACAACTGATTCAGTCTAAATGTAGAAGAACATGCACAGTCTGTAAGTAGCAACATATCTCAGCATTCCTTGGACTAATCAATAATTTGGAAGCCCAAGGACTGTAATTGAAAACTTACATTTTATGTACTTTCCAAACTCTGTTTAGTTCCTCTCTGTGTTTGACTACTGTGCTAATTAGAAACCTTTTCCAAATTTCCTCTATTAGTTTATTCTTCTCCAATACATACCCAAATTAGAATTCCCAAGTTTAGGTGATATTGTTACAACAGGTTAAATACCATAACATCTCAGAAAAGCCTAATAAACATCAAATCATCCATCCTTGACCCAAACTTTACACAGTACTCTGACAATAGTGGATCAAAATCCAGAAACCCATCTTGCTCTTTTATAGACCTTCTTCCAGTCCTCCCTCATCACAAACTCAGCATCGTTAATTCCTTCTGCAATTCCTTTCAGGATCCACTGGCTTTCAGACTTCATTAACGGGTGGTGTAAGTTTTTAATTTAAAGTCTGCCTGTGAAAAGATTCAGGTTCCATACTTTCACAAGAAAGCTTGTGAAGAAAACTTAATACCAAAATGTATCACTGTGTCTTGCAAATTTTCCAGATGGGCCCCCCCGAGTCTTTGCTACTTATTCTAGGTTAGAGAGGACTAGGGGAGGGTGGAGAAAGCCTATACTAATCATAAACTAAATATAAATTTTTCCTGAGCAAAACCCCAATATTTTGACAGCATTCTGTAAATGTAAAGAACCACTCTTAGCATCCAGTATTCATTACTTATTGATGCATAGCAGCCAATAACAGCTTTCTATGCTCTTACACTAATTTCATTCGCAATTTGATGTCTCAGATAAATTGATGGTTTTACTAGACTTTGGGGAAATTCACACTACATTGTCAGTGAGTTTCTAAGAAAACAGACCTGTTTATCCTGATTTCCTTTACTATGGGTAGCTTGCAAATAATCACCCTGCAATTTTCACCACCCTTAGCAGAAGGCAACAGGATCTTTCTGAGGAAGGCTCACATTGTCTTGTTTGCTTATGCTAGTCACCTGATAATGCTGATGACCTCTGGGACGCAGAGGCACCTGGTCTTGACATCAGACCAGATTTTTTTTCAACTGTACTAATTCAGTCTTGCCAAATCCAGTCCAAAAATGTATTCACAAGTGATGTGGGTAGCTGGGACAGATGGGCTTTCAATCAAATTAAGGATTTCTCAAAGTACAGTGCAGCCACCAGCCTAGTGTTTTCTATGTGGCAAAATTGTGTGGTATATTTACCTAAAAAGTTAGGGTAGCACATATGAAAATACATTAGAAATGCACATAGGTAAAGCCTTTGTTTATATGAAATGCAAAAATATTTTGAAAATATTTTCAAACTCAAGGGGTATAAAATCAAAGACAAAAGTAGCATGCACTCATGACCACTTAATTTGTCGCAGCAGGAGGTGATGCTTCCATCTTCAATAGTTTGTCAAAAAATATAAACAACTCGGAAACCACACAAAGCAAAAATATCAAACATTAAGCCCCAAACACAATTACCTTTCTTCCATAATTACTTACACTAGCTTTCAAATGTCACATATTCCTGCCTGTATTTCTCATAAATGTAAAAGAAATGCATTTTATCTCTTCTATGAAAAAATGAGAGCAGAATACCTGGAGCCTGCAAGGGATTTCTAAAAATTCAACAAGTAATTTGTTTAAAAATACTGCCAAAGGAGTTTTCCATTACCTCTCTAAGATGCATGTTTTCCTTCTCCTTCTGATCTAAGATCACTTCTAAATGATTAACCTGAGATTCAGCTTCTGCCATCCTTCGAGTTCTCTCATTGTCATCCTCCATTCCTTTAGATGGCAAGCCTTTACTCTGCAACATTTCCAGCAGCTTTTTTATCGATTCATCTCTGGCATTTAGTGTTTGCTTTTGTGTTTCAATCCTAAGCTCCATCTCTTCTAGTGTTTTTCTCAACAGGAAGAGCTCTTTAGCTTGTCTATCATGTTCTGCTTGAAGTCTTCGAAAATTCTCTTCTGTGAGCTCAATAGTAAAATGTTCAGCTCCTCTATTTCCACTTTCTTGCTGGAGAAGATGGTTAAGGTCTCTCTGGGTTCTAAGCTCATCTTGAAGTGCCTGGATTGTCATTTGCAGATGCTGCAATGAAAAGGAAAAAAAAAAAAATCAATATATGATTTGAGTGCAGGATTAGTCTTCAAATAAACTTTCATAGTACACTGCCACAGAAATTCATTAGAATAAATTATGAAAGTGTATCAAATGACCTTATAAAATAGAAAATGCATGTGACATTATTTGTAATGATATCTTCCAAGTGTTTAAAAAAAAAAAGACACACACACACACAAAATAGTGTCATCTACAGAAAAATAGCAAAGCAAAGAAAGACAAACAAACTAACAAACCCAAAGACTTGACGATGACACATCCATTAGTACAGTCAAGATGAACCTATGAAGACTCAGTATTCCATGTTTTCTAAATTACTTCATAGACTACAGGTAATTCTACCCTTCATGGTGCTCAACATTATTGTTGTTTATAAAGTGAATGAAAGCAATCACTATAATTGAAGGGGACTTTTGGGAGGAGCTGAGTTTGGGCTAGTTGGTTTTTGTTCTTTTCTTTTGGAAACTAAAGCTATGAACATGTTTAGTAAACAGGATTACTGTATCTCTAACAAGCAAATAAAATTAAAAAAAAACCACAATAAGCAATACTAAATTTTGAAAAATTCATCGATTGCAAACACTGGACAAACCTTTGTTCTTCTGGCATCCAAAAACTGAACAGCATGGTAAATGAAAAAATGAAGCAAAATCAACATAAACAAACATCAGATGCAAGCAAAAGAGATTCAACAGAAAGAACTGAATTCAACAAAAAAGATCTTCAACAGAAAAAAATAATCATATTGTTTTATACACAAAGGCACCACAACTTCACAATACTCAAATATATAAGCATAAACCATAGACAGACTTTACTCAGTAGATGTGAGAAATAAATGTATTAGAAATAATCCGAGTGAATTATAACATTCATATTTTGTGTCTTTGTCTTTTACACTTTCATTTTTCAAAACAAAGTGACCTGTCCTAAGGTGTTTGCACATGTCAGTACAAATGTCTTTCTCTGATCAAGAGGTAAATCTTGCACCCTTTAGTCAAGAAAAACTAAAATCCAAAACTATTTTGCCCATGTTAAAGTTGAAACATAGTTCATTATCTTAAATTACTAGGGTTTATGATGTCCATTTCCAATTCTAACTGACAATACATTTCTTCTTTTTTCCCTTGTACTCACTGCCGACACAGCATACTGAATGTACAGGAAGGGAAATGTACAAATAGTCACCCAGTCTGTACTGTAAGACATTTAACTGCAGGAAATAAGGAATTTAAATGCATGGCCTGAAACTTTTCTGCAACTCCACACCTGCAGTGTTGTGTCCAGCTCTGAAGTCTTCAGAACAAGAAGGATGTGGACCTGAGCAAGCAGGTCTAGGAGGAGACACAAAAATGATCAGAGAACTGGAGGATCTTTCCCATGAATAAAGGCTGACAGAGTTGGGGTTGTTCAGCCTATAAAAGAGAATGCTCCTAGGAGACCTTACTGCAGTCTTGCAGTACTTAAAGTAGTCCTACAAGAAAGCAGGGAAGTGAACTTTTATGCAGGAGTGTAGTGATAGGATGAGGGGTAACAGTTTTAAACTGAAAGAGTGTAGATTTAGTTGAACTATTAGGAAGAAATTCTTTACTGTTAAGGGTGAGGAAACACTGGCCTAGGTTGTCCAGAGAAGTAGGAGATAACCCATACCTGAAAATATTCCAGGTGAGGTTGGATTGGGCTCTGAACCACCTGATCTAGTTAAAGAAGTCCCTGCTCACTGCAGCCTGGACTAGACAACCTTTAATGGTGCCCTCCAACACAAAACATGCTATGACTCTTGCTATAGATGGAAGCCTTGGCTAGAGCTTAATTAGCTTAGATTTTTCAAAGTATTAGTTATAGCAAAATAGATTTATATGCATTTGAACTATTCCTAAATTTGTGAAAACATGTATTTTAATTTTTTGGCTTTTTAAATTACTTACATATTTTTCACAGCTTTTTTCACTGAAAAACAAACACAGGTTTTATTTTCCTCATTTAAATCCATTGTTTTGGTCAAAGAAAATTCCATTCAAATGCATTTCCCTTTTAATTAATAGTTTTTCAAGTTGATGTCCACAGTAGCTATCAGCCAGAGCTTCATTTAAAAAATCACTTGTCATAACATTCATTTTAAAAAATCACTTGTCAAAAACACAGTAAACTAAATTCTCTGCTTTCCCAATTTCCCAATTTCCATTATTGAGCAACAGCAATACTCAGCAACTACTTTAAAAGCAGTGTAAAGGTTTTTTTAAGCAATCTTAATCCCCTGACATTCACTTGGGCCGTACTTATTACTTTATGCCAAAAACAATTTACAAGTAAATGTTTCCCCAAAGTCAAGTGGTCTCTGTTCACCAAATGCCTACGTGTTTATAAGGCTTTAGAGCAAAGGAAAAGTAATTTCTAAAGTACTTAAATGTTGTAAGACAAAAATAAAAGCCAACTTAACAGATTGCCAACAAAACCTCTCTTAACATGGGTTGTTAAAGCCAAAACTGTTGGATCAACACACAAATTATTACAAATCAGAACTCAAACAGCAATTCTGGTTAATGAAAACCAAGCTGCCTTTTGTGTCAACAACAACCTATGCGGTCCTTCAGCTCTACCCATAACCATGTTTGCCACTAAGCACAACAGCAGTTATGGCTGCTTCTCAGCAATTCTGTTAAAACTCACAGCCTCAACTGTGGCAGACTGCCGCTACATTAAATTCTCTTTACATAAGAAAATCCATTTTTCTACATGCTCATGACTGTCTTCAAAAATGATTGACCAGATCTAGACTTTGGCTGGCACAGATTTCTGTATTTGCAACTACCTAAGAAAAGGAAAGAAAAATGTTGTGAGGGTGAAAGAAATTGTATAATTGCAGTGGGAGAGAAATGTAGGAGGTGCAATGAATATCTGTCACACTGATGCCAGTACACAGACATAGAACTTGACAAGATTTAAAGAAAAGCATGCAAAATCTATTATACTTTTCATACTTTCTGTACTTCCCATTAAAATAGACCAGCTGACCAAAAATAGTGCCATACTAATGTCTTGGTCATAGATAAATAGTTCACTCAAAATATTTTTCTTCCTCTCTATCACCCAACTCCAAGAAGCAATCCATGAAACTGCACAGGAGGTTCCATTAATCTTTCTCTGAATTAAGCATACTGCAGATTTTCAAAATTTGCCCTCATAAACAGAAATAAAACTATGAAAGGAAGATTAATTAGCCAGTCTTCCCAGATTCCAATACATGTTCTATAAAAGGAAGTACTTCTAATTTGTGCCAACTAGCTATTCCCAAAGGAATTGCATGCAGTTAAATGTTCTGCCACAACCTGGGCCAGTGCCCATTAGCACATTCACAGCATCCGAAAGACTTAGATATGTGCTGAACAGTGGAGGAGGAAAAGAAAACCACAGGAAAACTCATTGATTTACTATTGTTAGTCCACCTACAAATGTACACAAGCATATATCATACTTTGCACCATCGCCGCAGCACCAAAAGCAAAGAACACATTGAAGAATCCAGCTTACTGTCATGCCAAGTGATAAAGCTTGTGCAAGATCAAGAAAGCAAGACATCATAGCTGGGGCTGTCTTGATGGAAAGATCCTGAAGGATTTGTTGTCAGATAATGGTCCCATGCTACGATAATTTGGCAAATTTTGAAATACAAATCCATCCATATATAGTTTGCTAGTTGATTTATGTAGTATAGCATATTCTAACCAACCTTGCATGATCATATTATCTCTATGTACACTTGGACTTGGGATACAAATACAAATTTTACAGGGCTGGATCAGTTGATATAGGGGCCAGTATCTGATGATACAGAAAACTGGAAAAAACTAGTCCTACTGGGTAACTGTACATGGTAGAAAGCAACAACTGAAAACATTTGAGAAAGTAGAACATCAAATGGTACTATTGACTACACTCAATTTCTAAACTCAAGTTTCATTTTTTATTCTATGATGTTTCACTGCTCCATTTTCATCCTTCAATGTATGAAGATTTAGCATTAAAAGGTAGCAAACTATGCAAAGTTCTCATGAACTGCAAGACCACAGGAATGATTAGGGGGATGGAGCACCTCTCCTGTGAAGAGAAGCTGAGAGATTCCTGACTATTCAGCCTAGAGAAGGGTCTGGGTGAACCTTATAGCAGCCTTCCAGTACTTGAAGGGGGCCTACAGGAAAGCTGGAGAGGGACTTTTTATGAGGGACTCTAGTGATAGGACAAAGGGGATGAGTTCAGGCTAAAAGAGAGGAAATTTAGATTAGATCTTAGGAAGAAATTCCTGACTACGAGTGTGCTGGGGCACTAGAACAAGCTGTGGATGCCTCCTCCCTGCAAGTGCTCAAGGCCAGGCTGGATGAGGCCCTGGGCAACCTGGCCTAGTGAAAGGTGTCCGTGCCCATGGCAGGAGGGGTTGGAACTACATGATCCCTGAAGTTTCTTTCAGTCTAAGTCATTGTGATTCTATGATCTAAATCAATTTGTATTTTAACTTTAATTATACTAATGACACAAGCATGAGCATAAGGACAAATATGTAATTTTTTTTTAATTCTGTAGGAGAAAGCCATAAAGGAATGGGAGATACTTTCTTCATCTGCATAAATTAGCCATTTGCTTGGCTGTCTAATGTAATTTAAAATTTTGGCATCCAGATGACACTGAGGATGGGTTGACAAGCATTTTGCTTGAATAAGACAGGACTGATAGAAAGATGTGAAAGGAGAAGACAGATGTAATTTGCACAAAATCACCGAAGATTTAGTCCACACAAATGATGCATCTTCTGCCTCAAAAATTCTGGGAGTGCAACAGACATGTGATAAATTCTGCATAACATCATTTGCTGATAGAACCATGTATTTGAAAAGGGAGAAAATTTTGTTTATTGCCTTTCCTTAATTTTTCTTTCCTTATGCTCTTACATTTGGTACCTTATCAAATTCCATAAAGCTTGCCCTTAATACCATGCTTTGCAACTTAAATAACGAATCTTGTCATATACATTTAAATCTGCATTTCTTAATACAGGCATGTGGAGTGTTGACCTTGGCTGGATTCCAGGTATCATTCAAGCCTATCATTCCCCTCCTCAGCAGGAGAGGGAGGAAGAAAGTAAGATTGAAAACTCATGGATCAACACAGAGGCGGTTTAATAAAACACTACAACATTCCAATATATCTTAAATAATATACTTATCTGAACAGAAAGTGTTTGCACTGTATGACTGAATTGCACATGTAATTCTGTTGCTTAAAAGAGTGTCAATATTTACCCCATATCTGCAGCTAAACTGTACCAGTTGCTCTATCATCCAGTCATCCCTCCCCAGTTTGGAAGGGAATCAGGAAAAAGAGCCCCATGGGTTGAAAGTAATACAGATTTAGTGAAACAGTCAAATACCAATGCCAATATAAAGTACATGAAGTTATACTCAGCCCAGCAAATATACTGTGGTGACAACAAACAGAAAAACAGTCCTCGGGACAAGGAAAAGGAGGAGGAATAGAAGACTAAGCAAGAGCAGGAGCCCAAGCAGAAGCTCCTCACTACTCCATAAATTTCACCCCCTTATACTAAGCCAATATTTATGGTCCAGGATTTCAGCTCTTTTTAGGGTCTGAAGCACTTAAGGTTTCTAAAGACACTTTTAGACCATAAACCTACACCTTCCTGCAACAAGATTTCTCACATGGCCTAAGCTCTACAAAACCAATCCTTTTGATTTGTATTCTGAGTGCTCATGGTTTTCTAAAGACAAGCCAAATGTCAGTCTAGAAGTAAATCAATAGCAGGAGTAGCTGTAATGATAGAACAGAATTAAAACAGCTTCACGTCATCACAGTAGAAGTCTAGGAAACAGCAAAACCACTCAAGACCTTTTCCAGAGAACAAAGAAAATCCCTCCCATTCCAACAACTCCACTCCAAGCCCCACTGTTACTTAAGACATACAAAATATTCAATATATTCTATTTGGAGAATATACTTGCAGACACACATGAAGCCCTTAAAACTGTGGAGAAAAAAAACCTCAACGAGCAAAGTGTTGTTTATTAACAAAATACTGCACTGTGTATTTAGAACTGATAAAAATTGTTTCCACTTTTTTTTAAATTATGTATTTAATGCCCAGAGCAGCCAAAGAGCTACAACGAAAGATAAGAAATCACAGGAAATTTAGGCAACATGCTAACTTTTAACATGTCTCACTATGAAAGACACATAGGAGTTCAATAAGAATTATAAGTGGTCAGCACCTCTGCTTTTACTCTTTGTTTAAGAGTCAAAAGAAACCTAATTTTTATTACCCAATATAGCAAGCAATTGTGGCCTTAATGCTTTTAATTCTTCTCATGTCACCCGTCAAAGTCAGCACTAAAATTATTCTTTTCCTTTAAGGTAAGTTATTTCTAGTGTTTCCATGCTAACATTTTCACCTAAGGCCACAAGCAGTATACTTGCAATATTTTAGCACTTGCAGTGTTCGGCATGAATAAACTCTCATCTGCATGGCTTGAGCAAGCCCAGTGGATGCAGTTCTGAGAAAAGACTTGATCTGTTGCTTACAGAAAAGTTTCCTTTTAGGTCAATCACTTGGTTTTGAGCCATGTAAACATAATACTAAATATTTTAGATTGCCAGCAACTACAGTTGCTTCCATTAAATTGTTTCCTAAAGGAAGTCATGGAGTTCAGTCTTAGAAAGTAACTTTTTTGCAATATGTAAACTGTACATTAAAGATTCATAAAGACAACACTATATTACTATTCCACCACAAAAATGCCAAAGATAGATATGCAGAAGAGGAATGACAATCCCAAGTATTATTTCATTAAGTCAGAATTCCTACCTAATGCTAACACTCAAATAATTGAGACCAAGGCAGCAATCAACCACAGGATTTTCAAAGATATTGGAAGTATTTCTGGATTTCTTTGTTACTAAGCAAAACAAAAAATTATTTACATAGAATGACCTAACTTGTTTCATGGTTGTCACTAAAAATCTTAATTTCTTACAGCCTTCAACCCTTTCCTTCCTCTCAGAAGCACTCTTTTTTTCTAAGATTTAGGGGTTTCTGACATAAGCTCACTATTACCTTGAAAAAATATAAGGCTAAAAGAATCATTTTCTAGGAAAAAATCAAGTGAAATAGGCTTCCTTTTCCTATTTTACTGGCCTTCTTATCTTCCCCACCTTCAGATTTTGAAAATTTCTAACTGCACTCTTTTAATGCAGCAAACTAGAAAAATGATATAAATTATTTGCATAACAATTTTTCATTACAGTTTTTCATAAGACAAAAAAAAAATGTGACAAATCAAGTTCCACTTTCAACCTTTCCCTGTTATATTTTAATCATGCAAAATACATCAAGGAGCACTATTCAGCTGCCAGCGGTTTTTTGCTACTAGGAATAGCAGTGTGAGTTGATTAATTATAATATATAATCATTTCCCATTGAAACAATTTGGAAAGGAACTGTAGAATTAATATATATTCTGCTACAATTAAGGGAAAAAAATCAATATAGAGATTTCAGTAGTTCAAATCAAAGTGGTGTTCAGTTGGATCCAACAGAGAAAAGTGTTGCATCACAAAGCAATACAACTATCTGGACAAACATTTTATCCTGATGACTGAAGAACTGCAGATCAGCAGGAAAGAGAAATCATTAAGAGAAATCATTAAGAGAAATCATTAAGAAGACAAGCCCATACAGATCGTAAAAATATATTTCTGTAAGTTGCAATACTTTAGTTTCACAATCAACTTTGTTAAATCTTTATTTATTCTTGTCAGATTTAATAGGTGCATCCTGATTTACAGCCTAAATGAAACCAGTACGTTCAAAACCCTGTGCAGTTCTGGAGGTCTCCCACGAGATGGCACTCAGTGCACAGCCTGCAGAAAATTATTGCGGTACACCACCAGCACAGAAGAAAAAACATTGTCACATACAGAAATCTAGTTTGCATATTTTAGTTAAAAATTATAACACTAAAGCACAGAAAGATAAAATCAGGAGCCTAAGCTAGGTCTTTTCCTTAAAGTGATAACAGTTTTTCCCTCATAATTTAACAATCAGGCCCTGGTAGTTCTGGAATGACACATGACAACACACACAGACAACCATCACACTTCCTTATACATACACAGGTAATTTCTTTTTATACATGTTTACATATCACTAATACAGTAGATAAAGTCCAAACTTTTGTTCCTTGATGTATAATACACAGAAGTATCAGTAGAATCTGAAAATCCAGCACTGAGTCTGAAACTAGATTGCCTTGCAAATGCTAAAAGCAAACACAGGACACAATCGAACTTAAAATCCAGTAGCAAAATGGCCTGTGATTTGGAGCACCCCAAGTGTATGATTCTGAAAGTGACCCACAATCAGCAAGAAATTTCTCAGCTATGACTACAGATCCACTATTAAATTACTACAAGGGAACAGATGAATGCAGTAAATAATAGTCACAAAGTGAAATGGAGTAAGTTTTTTCCCCTCATCTTGTCTCTAAACTTTTTGTCTCCCTAAGTACATATAATAATCTTAATTACTACAGGGCTAAAATAGTAGTATGCCTATATGCTACTTGTCTACTATTTAGTATTTGTTCAAATGCATGAAGTGCCCAGAAGCCTCTAGAGAGCCTTTTCTTGCCAACTCAAATTAAATTAACAGGTACTAAGGGTCATCTGGGGGCAGCTGAATTCCAGTAGCAATAGTGCAACAGTCTACTGTCTATACTTTTTCCTTATCTAGCAAAGTCAGTGTGCTAGAAGAATTTTCCATTTATACAGTTATTAAGAGAGAAAGGAGTTAAAACTCTGAAACCACTTTTCAAAGAAACACAAAAGAATGATTAAGGCAAGAAAAGGTGCAGCAATTCCAGAATCTGGTCTATGCTCCAAGCCTTAAATTCACAAAAAAGCAAAGCAAGTTCCACAAGCACACCACTAGTATTGATTTGCTTCAACCACCACACATTGCAAATAAAGAACACTACTAGATCTGTGCAGTGGAAACACCATTTTAGAGCCTCTTGGAGGGCAAAAGACTTACTTAGTTATAACTGTTAGGGCTTGTTTTTCCCAATCACATAACACATCTGTTGTCTGTATAATGCAGACTCACTGCAGTTTAAGTACAGATTTGTGATCAAAATTAATATCCCCTTCAACATATCCTCCCTTAATCCCCAGTTATCATACTATATGACCACAGAGGATTTGTTCTGTGCTTATTAAAATGAGGTAAGAGTACAGAATCAATACTCACATTGTTATAAAAAAACCTCCATGCATTCTGCTTAGCTCATGCCAAATTCTGGCATTAATTTAATAAACTGCAGGGGCTCTTTCAAAAATTATGTACTCTTATATTTTTCTACTTTTTTAATTCATGCCCATATGCATCTTCACAATGGAATCATTTTATCTTACTCTTGCACAGCACAAGAGATGAGAAATATTAACCATATGTAAACAAAAAAGGATTACTGAAACTCTATAACTCCTTTGTAATGTTGCAAATTATCTTACATAAAGGAAAAACAATCATTCTGTTCCTGCTCTGGCTGCTACTTGTTGATCCTTAAGCACAAAGCAATGGGAAATCACCTGAAATCACTAATTACTCCCCCCCATAGCTTGTATGTATGGCAATAAAAAAACGAGCACTACCTCTGGGAGGAGAATGTGCCAAGCAATATGATGCATTAGGGGTTTTTTTGCTATATACCAAACTAGTCTTTATAAAGTCTTCTTTTAGCCCAGATATCACTATCAGCAGTCATAGAATAATCAGGCCTGAAGGGACCTCGAAAGATCATCTAGTCCAATCCCTCTGCCACAGCAGGACACTCTGACCAGGTCCAGGCATGTTTAAAATCTCTCCAGATAAGGAGACTTCACAAACCCCTCCTGGCAGCACTCTCTTGCACTCCATCACCCTCCCTGGGAAGAAGTTATAGAATCGGTCAGAGTTGTAAGAGACCACAGGATCATCCAGTTCCAACCCCCCTGACATGAGCAGGGACACCCCACCCTAGATCAGGCTAGCCAGAGCCTCCAGGGACAGGGCACCAACCACATCTCTGGCCAACCCATTCCAGGCTCTCACCACTCTCACGGTGAAGAGCTTCCCCCTCACATCAAGTCTAAATCTACCCATCTCCAGCTTTGCTCCATTCCCTCTAGTCCTGTCACTACCTGAGATCCTAAAAAGTCCCTCCCCAGCTTTTTTGTAGGCCCCTTCATATACTGAAAGGCCACAATAAGGTCACCTTGGAGCCTACTCTTCTCCAGACTGAACAGCCCCAACTCTCTCAGTCTGGTCTCATAGGACAGGTGCTCCAGCCCTCTGATCACCCTTGTGGCCCTCCTCTGGACTCACTACAGCACATATGCAATCCTCCAGAACTGGACACAGT
>VZRI01007530.1:211407-238489 GCA_013397515.1 Upupa epops
CCAGGACTGATCCCTCAGGGACTCTGCTTGTCGCTGGTCTCCACTTGGATGTGGACCCATTGGTGGCCATCAAGCCAATTCTTAACCCATCTAGTGGTCCACCCATGTTTCATCAGCTTGGAGACTGGAATGTGATGTGGGACAGTGTCAAAGGCTTTGCTCAGGTAAATGACATCACTTGCTAGCCCCTCATCCATTAATGTTGTGACCTGTTCATAGAAGGCCACCAGATTTGTCGGGCAGGATTTGCCTTTGGTGAAGCCATGTTGATTTTACCAAATCACCTCTTTACTATTCTCCTATCTCAGTAGTGCCTGCAGGAGTTTTTTATACACTTGGTACACAGAAAAATTAATATTTCTAGTATTTCAAACAACTTCACTGCTAATGGAAACAATGAAATGTTTAATTATAGTTTCCTCATTTAGGGCTTCATAACCCCACTAGAAAACAGAAGATGCCCTGTTCTGATACATTCTGACACTACAGATGAGATCGCTAGTAGCAGCGAGGGATTAGTCACACAATTGCTCTCCAATACATCACATGCTATGGCTTCTATAGTTTTCAGTATGCCTTCTCACTCAAGCTATTAAGAAGTAAATGCATTTGTGTCACCTTCTAGCAGGCAGATTATAATCCTGATGCTGCTAGAGGTGTAAAAATCTGCATCCAATTTCTCTAAGGATTTCACCTTTGCACTAATGAGGAGACATAACCAAATATGTTCTTCTAGTAGACACAAATCTACCAGTTAAGAATTTGTACCAGTCATTATGTTAAAAAAAAAAAAAACAAAGCCGTACATCATGAGCCAGTTAATGTGTTACTATTAATACTTCTGAAGAAAACGACATTTGTTTTTTCAGCTGCAACATAGAAAGATGCTGGTTTAATTCTGTAAGTGTTGTCTAAGTCTCTAGAGACAGAATCCTGTTAGCCCAAGAAGGCACAAACATGCTTGACTCCATGTTTAAGACCATAAATAGTATTATTCCAAATGATTGATATGTTTTACTAGAGGTGTAAAACATAAGACTGTTCTGTGCTTCNCGATTGATATGTTTTACTAGAGATGTACAGAGAAACAAATGTTAAACATAAGACTGTTCTGTGCTTCAGAGTAAACATTCTTAATGGCAGCCTGCAGATCAAGCTGCTGCTGAAACCAGCAAATAGATTGATCATTGCAGGCTAATTTACCTATTTCTCATTTACCCTATGGAGGGAAGATAACATTGCTAATAACAATAGGAAGCCATCCTGTGCACATTTATTAGGAGATATTTCTACACAAAAAGCCTCCTTTTCTTCAGGAACTGCTCAGTGGTATTGGACTGTCAACCAATGAGGTAAAGGTGCAAAATAAGAGAACAGCCAGACAGTATTTTCAAAGGCAGAGGAGAAAAGGAGAAGGGATCAAAAAGCATGATCACTGAGTTCAGGAAAGAGAAGTCCTAGAAGCAAGAATAAAAATGGAGCTGAAAAGGTGTTTCAGTACCTTTTATCATTAATGAAAACACTTGCCAGGATGATGGCAGTGGAAAGCGCATTGCAGGCTCTATTTTTTTCATATGATGAATTCCTGTACCTGATACAAAGACGTTAAATGATCACACAGGAGTACAGAGGTGGTCAATGGAACACTGTCCTTTTGTCAAACTTTAAACCATTATCTCAGACAAAATAAGATATAGTTCTACAGTGCTTTCTCTTTTCCACTTTCTTCAATTCCACAGTATTATCATTAATGTACTGTAAGCCATTTAAAAAAAAAAGCAACAACAAAATGACAGGAAAGATTACAGTTTAAAAACTGTAATTTTGCTCAGAAACATTACAAAACTGACATATTGACATCTGCAGCAGTGATACAAAGAACTGCAGTTCAAGAGTATTTCATACTTCACTCATAACTCAAAATTAAACGGAATAATGAACCAATTGGTATCACTTCTAAAAAGTCCCCCTGCATCTTCAGTCTATTCAAGCCATATAAAAGTTATTCTTTGAGGTTTTTATTCCTCTCTGAACTATCTTCTTACTGAAATACTTTGAGAAGCCACCATGATTTATCTTTCACACAGACCTCATCTTTAATATTTCTGGTTGTATTAGGAACACAAGGTCAACTGATACCTAATTTTGTCTACAAAGAGAAAAAAATTCTGCCCTGAACTCTGAAACTTTGAGAATATGTGTGCCTTAAGATAGCACTCTGACACGTCTACTGACAAAAAGCTTAGTTACTTAATTCTTTAGACCTTTCTCGTCTATACAGCAATCAAAACTACAAAATAAAATAATGATTCAATTTGTAGTTCCAAGCAAGTATTATTCAGTGATGTCTCTGTATTCCACTTAGCAGAAGTACTTGAAAGGGGGGAAAAATGTTAATTGCATAAATCCTAAATTCTAATTAGTCAATAACATTTTTCTTGCTTTAAGACCTTTGCTTCTTTTCCCTCTGGTGCCGTAGAAGGTTTAATTAAGCTGGACTACAGAAGATAAATTCCAGGAATGATGAAATGCAGAATATCCAGACCTCCTTGGAGAGTAATACCTGCCAAGTGAAAAGAACTTCAGCCAGCTGGATCACTTATTTTTAAATCTCACTCAACAGACTCAAGGAGAAAATTACTCCAGGCTTTTATGGGGGGGAAAAAAAAGATCATTTTAATAACTTCCATAACCACCAGACTTTACATTAATACTTTGTTCTGTAGACTCTTCTATCAGCTTTCTTCCCCTCATAATATCTAGAAAGAAAATGGCTCAGGACAAGCTGATTGGTTTGATAAGATATCTCAGGAACCTGTTCAGCCAAACTTCTTAAGTGTAAGTGTTTAAGAATAATTCCTCATAATCAAGCAGCTCTACTGAGAATGCGCTTCATTTGTATATTATTCAAGTCTAAATCCTTTTTTTTTAAAAATTGTTGAAACAAACTTTACTAAAAGTTACTCTAATGACAAAACTTTAATAGCTACATACCTACCCATGGAAAAGAAAATGCTTTTAGTTCCTAATGTTAAAATTCAATTGTATGAGATAAAATACCAGAAAATCATTATTACTGATGCACAGATATTTTTTTTCTGATCCAGAATCATCATCCATTGCAAGCATCTGATAAAATTATTCAATAAATATATGAACACACTGTTGCTAGTTATAGTATCATCCCAATATATCACAATTTCACTTTTTTTCAGGAGAAATAATGTGAATATTTGCAATAGGTTAGGCCAAATAGACTGTTCAGAATCACTGGCACCTCTCTTGGCCACTACAGTTACTGAGTACAAGAGCAGATCATTTTCCTGACTGTTGCCTAAGAACTAGACATGTGAATCTGTAATCAATAGAGCCAGTTTTACTTTTAGCTTCTTTTAGCATTTCTCCATTGTTACTTAGCAAACAGTTTGCAGAGCAGAATTATCCAATAAAGTCCATCTGTATTGCTCCTGCAAAGCTCTCTTTGCCAATCTACACAGAAGATCTGAGCTACTCAGTTATGGCCTGAAATGAACAAGATCACTGGGCTGACACTTGACCCACATAGCATTCCAAATTATAAAACATAAAAGAAATGGATATGAGACTGTCCTTGTGGACATACTAAATCTCTTCAATAACTGTGGAAGCTAGGTGAATTTGAATGCAAAACTACACGTTCCCTATCTACCTTTTTACCTTACCTTTTACCATTGATACATTTTTATCCTTTATTTCAACCACAAACCTAAACTATTTTGCCCAACTAGTCTCACAAGCAAAGCACAGTTTTAACTGGAATCTCCCAGTAATACAGGAAAGGAAATACATGATTCTCTTCTTGTAGCCTATACAGCAATTCTGTCTCGTAATAGATATAGTACAATTGTTTAAATGTCAAAGTTTCTAAATAAGTTACTTGTGTGCAATTATTCAGCTAATAATACATCCCAATTTCCCAACTCTGTATTTAAGTTACACTTATGTTTATATATGCGCTTTATATGTGCAAACATACTACGCTAATTTAAAAATATGTCAACAATATATGACACTCATGTATTTCCACAGATGGTAAACAACAGCAATATATAATATTTTAACAACAATTAAATTCAAGTAATTCTTTAATAAGTTGAGGAAATAACTATTCACATTTGCCTGGAAATTTAATCCTACTTCTCTAAAATATCAACTACAGGGGTTTTCCTACACATTTCTTTCTATAGACTACATCAATATGGTAATAACAGTGAAAAACTCTGAAAAACATGTTTTTCATGATGATTTTCCCTGAATAAGAAGTGGCAAACTGAATGCACGGAGGTCTGTGAAGTCTCAAGAACACTACCACACACAACCAAAACAGGGTTCTATAAAATGAAATATTTTTTAAATTTATAAATTTCATAATTGAATTTTTCTACTTATCTAATTAGAAAGACTAGATTCCTAGATAGTGTAACAATCCTCTTTTGAAACATTTTGCAAGAGCAATGTTAGAGAACGGTTTTCTGAAGGGAAGACAAACAAATCACACCACCAAAATACCAACCAAAATAACCAAACAAAACAAAAACAAAAGAACAGTTTTGGGGATGTTTGATGTTTTGTCTTTCTTGAGCTTTTTCCTTTCCTAGAAGGTAGGTCTAGATTATCTAGCAAGTAACCTAACACTAACCTTTTATTAAATAGCAAAACTGTAGGCTCTCGACTAACTGTTAGGTAACAGAAATTAGTACGCAAGAGAGGCTATTGCTTGGCTACAAAAGTCATTAGGTCTCACAATGCAAATCAAAAAGCACAAGAACTCAGCAAAAAAATAGGTTCAGAGCAGAAACTCAGATGAATTTAAGAAGTGGATGAGAAGGAAGACAGGAAATTGAATCCGTTTTATAAGACCAGGGGGGTTTATATTAATTTTTTCTCTGTCAATCAGTACAGCAGCTGAACACTACAACATATGCGTGTTTGTAAATGAGAAGCACACATAACAAAAATCTTAAGCACATCAAAATAGATCACCTTAGATAACAAAAGAAGGACCTGTTGTAGGTGTCAAGCAGGTTGCTATAATGGCCTCATTTTTCCCCCATCAAAATGTACTTATCAAAGACTGACATTTTAGTCTATTCAATACATCAGCTTTGATTCTACTCTCAGCAAATTCTCCTAACAGAAAAGACAAACTGCCTTTTCCTCACTTTTTTTAGAAAAATTCTTTCTAACCTGGAACTACTGTAGGTAATACAGTAAGACTATAATTCAACCTTCCTAGTTTAAAAAATTCAAAGTTGAATTTTACTGTAATCTCATTGATTTTAGCAGGAAATTGGCAATCTTATTATTCCTGGGTTGGTTAACCCTAGAATTATTTCCATATGTCACTAAGAGGTATTAAGTTTTCCCAATTGGAAGAGAGCTTTTATGCCCTCATTCAAAGTAAGAATCCATGTAACTACAAATAAAGGTTCTGAGACCTCAAAAAAGCCTGTGAATAAGTTTTGGTTCCTTCTATAGTACTACACAATGTAGCTACAGAGAAGCATCAACAGATAACAGATCAGTCTCTCTCATTTCTGATTAAATGCAGTCCTGCAAACCTGAAATCATTCACAAAACACCAAAAAAATAATAATCACAAGCTTCATAAAACCTCAAACAAAGCGAGGTTTTATAATACTTCATGAAAAATTTAATTTCCTCTGCTTACTTTGAATTAATCTTGATTATATTCTGCTTCTCCTTACTTTTCACCACAAGACACGGAAACTTCTCTGGAATAAACTTACAACATCAGTTAATCTATCCACTGAATTAAACCTTATAAGACATTCTTAGTATCGCAATGATACCAGTCCTACTATCTCAAATCAACAGGTACTTTGTAAGATGTTTCCAAGGTTTTAATATACATCATGTATTTTATTATACTGTGTATTTACTATATTTCAGAGTGCTGTTCTATTCACTATCAAGCAAAACACTGAAGATGACTTTTCCCACTGGAACGTTTAAATAAACTAAGTCCCTCTATTTCAATAAAATTTACACAAATGTATTCTCTTGCATATATGAAACTGGAAGGTGCATAATGAAAAAATAAGTTTGCTCATACATAAAAGGAGTGATGTGGGTTTTTGACAGCTTAATGTATGTGACATAGAGCATAAAATTAAGACAGAACAAAAATTTACATTATTATGTAATTTACATTATTATGTTATTTACATTAACATGTTTCCAATCTGCCATTTCCATATATATGTAATTTCTAATATGTGGAAGGTTAAACTCTATAGAAAAAATTTCAAGACTGAACTCTCTTCTTTGTGGCACTTTCCAGGAGTGTAGTAGTATAGAGAGAAAATTGTGGAGTTTTCCTTTCTTTTCCAGGTGGAAAGTAACCTGAAGTATTCACATATTATTTTCATGTTCAGACATACTCAGAGACCCTAGCAATTCCTACACAAATACAGCCAGCCTTCATTTAATGGAAATCAACATTTCTATAGCTACAAAAAGACTAGCTGAAAAAACATCCTTTTCAACAGATCACCTTATAAAGCAGTCATGAGAACAGTAATCAGACCCAGGTGTCTATGACTCTCTAGTACAGGTACCCCAGCAGCATAACTGAGAATAGTTTCAGACTTACTCCAGATTATTGAAATAGTATGAATATATAGCACAGTCCTATTGCTGATATACCAAGCTTTGAGCTTTTTTGTGTTTTGGTTCTTCAAGGGGGGCAAGGAGCAGGGAAGTGGTGAGGGGGAGAGGATTGTTTTGGCTTTGTTTTTTATATACTGGAATCCAAACTCCATGGAAAACGTAATAAAGGATTACAATGGAGTCAATAGATGGGGAAGGGTGATCAGCCATGGCAGCTACATGGACAGAGGGATTGAGTACACTGTCAGGAAGGCTGTTGATCACATCAAGCTGTGTGGTGTGCTCAACATGCTGAAGGGAAGGGATACCATTCACAGGGACCTTGACAGGCTTGATAGGTGCAACATGAAGTGCCATGCACAAGGTGCTGTTGGTTGAGGCCCATTTTAAGCCCTTCCCAACTGCCAAGATGTACACAGAAAAAAGTGAGGAGAAAATTATCAGGGTTTATAATACAGTAAGTACAAGCACAAAGATAGCTCCTCTGAATGAATCTGAAGTATATATTTGGGGCTATCTCCAACCACTACAAAATTTTATGAATAATAGATCTATGCTTGCATGTCTCATAGTTTTATTATAGAAAACAAATACACAATAACATATGGTACATCTGTTTCAAGTTTTTTTCTTTCTGCTGTCATACTATTTTTCTCAACATTCAGTAACACACTTCTGTTGTCTCATAATTATTTTTAAGCTATGTAAGAAACACAGCTTACCTATAGCATCATTCTAACACAATATTCCTCCTGCCTCATATAAATGCACAGTGAAACACTAAGTTAGTAAAAAAACAAAATTAAGACAAGACCAGGAGACATATTGTTAAATGATTTATACTTGTTTTTGCAAACACTCCATTATAATTCACAGAGAAAGTAATGGCAACAGAAAGAAGATAACACCTGCAGAAACAGTAGTTACAATTCATTTGAGCAAGTCTTAACCCTAGCTCAGATCTCTACAGGGACACATACTCCAACTGTATAGGCAACCTCAGGCACAAAAACCATGCAAATACATCTGTGAGGCAAAAAGCATGACAAGAGAGATGGAAGAAAGGACTGAGAAAACAATGGTAAGGAAGTGAAACCAGGAAAATATTACTAGCTGGCAAAAGGTAGGAAAAACATGGCAAAAAAAATAAATAAATAAATAGTAAGAAGAGATATTACCTATAAGGTAATTTCCAGATTTCCAGACAGAAATTCACTGAGAAACAATAAGCCTACAAGGACATTGTATGGCTGGTGTGGAAAAGTGATGCAGAAAGTGGCATACCCAGACATGACAGAGGATGTAAGATGGTAGTCAAGACAGAGCAGTGAATGTGCAAATAGTTAACATAGAAAATGACAAGTCTGAGCACAAACACAATGGACAGACCCAATTTTTTGCATATAGAACCCACCTATGCACCATATAGAGATGAAAGCAACTAGTAACAAATTCTTGTGAATCTGATACTGGACGTTGATCATGCTGTCATTGCATCAAAAACATAGCAGTAAATGCAACACCAAAAAGAAAAAAAGTCTCATTTTCCAAAAATACTTTTTCTGCAGCCTGTCCAAGAAAATCTAAATATTTCTTAGCAGCTGCCTTTTCCAAGGGTCTTTATACCACACTGCACAATGGGGCTCTGATTGGCAAACCTGACTACCGCTATATTAAATAAATGAACATTCAATAAGAATAATACAGTACTATTGTTGAAATGCCAATTCTTATTGCAAGACTTCAACCCTTTCCATTTCTTTGTGAAGCAGATGGCAGTTTTGCTGGAAAGCAAAAGACTGAAGGTAGTTAGATTTGGAACAATGATAACTGGTTCTAGAAAATGAAAATGTTCTATTTGAATTTGGTCATAGAGAAAGATGAATGTATGAGTTAGATCATAATTTATACAGTAAAAGCTAAAGGAGCATTTAACTCTCTGGCTGTGCCACCATTATAGAGTCTGAATAGTTTCCTCTCAGGACAATATATTATTAAACATTTTACTGCATGCTATAAATTCCATAAATTAATAAACAACTAAGTTTCTAAATTCTGATATATTCTTACTGTTTTTCCCCTGTTCTTCCTGCATAACTACCAAAATAATTGCATTTTAATGAAAAGTTAACACATTTGTATATTCCAAAAATCAAAAAAATATTCTGAAAAGGTTTTTTAGATGTTTATTGATCCATACAATATAACATTCATGCGATATCATATGTCATGCTTCACATTTTGATAGAACTAAAACAGGGGTTTCAATAGACTATTTCATGAATTGGGCTGTTGACAAAGAATAAGCTTCCCAGACATGTCATTGCCACTACACTAAACAGAAATAAAGTCATTTCCCCATATATTAAAACATAATACCAATATACTTGTATGCAAGGGAATATACAAAGAAACAGTGTATGTGTTTATAGATCTTTAAACAGAAGGAACAAAATGCAATCCACTGCAGCTACCTTCATGACTGACACAGCTGACATTCAGCTACTGGCAATATGCCAGTCTAGACACACTCCAGTAATACAGCAATGTCAGCAGCTGTAAACTCTGGGCTCTTTCCCACCACACACAGTGTGCTTGTCTCTCTATGCCTCTCAGAGTTGAGGGACACCAGCAAAAGCTGCCAAGCATGCATGTCCTTCAGCACAGCAAAGCTGGCAGCTGAAAGGTGACAAAACTTTGGGTGATAAAATTTCTTAATGTTAAACATGACCCCACCCTAAAAACTAGTGGGGACCATTGGATCTGACCCATCAAATACACACTGCTTCTTTCTCCTGGTAATGAAATGTCCAAATTAACATTGTAATATGTTGGAAGAAGACAGTTATGTATTTTTTGGTTTTAAATTAAACTGTATTAATATTTTGTAAAAAGTATATGAGTAGTACATGAGATAGAAAGCTACATTTGCAGAACATTATTTTATATTTTATGTTATAGAGGAAAACAAGTATTAATGTGTGTTTACATTCACAACTATTTATCTAATATTGTCACTAAATGCTGTTTTATGAATCACTGATCTCATCTGGGCTGAAGCTAATGTGTGCTAGCACACATTCAAAGGTGTGCTAGTGCTAATCAGTATTCCCCTCAGATAAGCCTAGAGTTTGCCTTTGCCTCCAGTACACCTGTAGCTGGCACTGATCAAGATCACTATGCTTTCTCTGAAAATACAAACTAGGCATTTAAGATCAAGTTCCTCTTCAGAAGTGTGCGCTCAGCAGCCTTGCACTGGTACTGGAGGTCAGATATAATGATACATTTACTTGTAATCAGATTTTTTTCTAAGCAACTGCATTACTTCCCACCTAATTCACAACATTAAAAAAGTCATTAACAACATTATTTTCTTCAGAAATGTGACTGTTTAACTGATTTGACAAAAGGATAGATGTGGTAAAACCTAATTTTGATAAAACCTAAGAAAGATATAGCCTATACACATGGCACTGAAGAAAACAATAAAGAACTAAAGAAACCCTCTGAGTTTGTACCAAGTCCTGAAAAATCAGTTCTGACTATTTCTGTCTGGCAGCTACAGTTTTCCTCCCTTCAAACACCTTAAGTCCATTGTTTCACTGAAAAAAACACTAACAGCTTACATATATATATATGGCTTGAATACTTCTCTATTTCAGCCTCTGTCACAAGGTAGGCAAAGAAATGCTTCTTTCTAAAATACTGGGGAATAAAAGTTACTTGATGGGTTTGTTATGTGGGAGTTTATTTATGAACAACATTTTCCCTGGGCATCAAAAATAGTTTCAGGTTTCCCAGTTATGCTATAGATAATTGTGCTACATATAAACATAGAACACAAGAAAACAAATTTGTTTAAATTTGCTCTGTGAGTTTATTCTTACTGTGTATAAAATCAAACAAAAAAACAACATACCACTAATCTCACTAATAAAGGAGCAGCAGTCAGTCTTCAAACCACTTCTGTGTGACAAGATATTTTTAGACTCACAAAGAATGATCCTGAAATTGCCAAAGGCTGCCAACCATCTAATGGAAGCAAAGAGCACTAGATATGTAAGAGTCAAAACAGCCAATGTAAACTGTTTTCCAACAAGCATCTGAAAAGCACTTCCATACTTTTACAATACTCTGAGAAGTATCAAAAGACATATTCTATTACTGTGTTAGCCCCTTTCATTGCACATGATGATATTCAACTCATACTTGATTAACATATTCATGCTTCATCTTACAAACAGCTCACCACGAAGAGGAAGAGATACACTGTAAGAAATGTGAAAAAGCATCCATGATGCTAAACCAGCAGCTATTACAGACTTCTTGTATATTTATTTATTTATGATTATGGAATTCTATTATTGAGAGAAAAGCTAGTTATGCTCAAGCATAACTAAAAAATTGGTCAAACAAAAATAGCCTTCAGCTGACTAAGATTGAAAAATTGAAGTAAAACATTCCTATCAACATATTGAAAATTTCAACAGATGGTCTGTTCTTGCCACATGTTTCAGTATCTAAAGAGAAAGCTATAAAGGGTAACATTAGCTTTTCTATGGGACGTTTCCAATTTTACTTGCTTCATGAATTTCCATTGGAAATAAGTAAACATAATAAGTTGATATTTCAGCTATATATTTTAAATTATATCAGCTGATGTGCTAGCACTGCTTGCTAAATATACTGGTCAGAATCCTAGACAACATCTGTCATAAAAAATTACTACAATGAAAACTGCATACACATAAATTTTCAATAGTTAGGTCTTGGCCCTGGTTGGATAGAAGAAAAGGAATCACAGGTTTTGTAGGTGGGTACTACTGAGCTGCAAAAGTGTGATCAGATTTTGGAACGGGCTGCCCACAGAGGTGGTTGAGTCACCGTCTCTGGAGGTGTTTAAGGTTAGACTGGATGAAGTGCTGAGTGGCATGATCTAGATGTCAGATGTTTATGTTTACTTGGTTGGTTTTAGATTGGACTGGATCATCTTTAAGGTCTTTTCTAGCTTCACCATTACTGTGATACTGTGATAAGAAAACAATGTGATAAAAGGTACACTGAAGCTTGTATCCTGAAAGAAAGTGAGCAGAACACCCTCTCTCCCTTGAAATTGGGCACTATAGTCCTAAGGACTCTATCAGGCATATATGGATAGAGGAAAACAGTGCAAAACATTATTTGACATAGTTAATAATCAGAAGCAGGTGAATAAAATTTCTCCCTACCATATGGTTAAATTTTTTTTTTTGTTGGCCAAAAGTTCTGAGGAGAGAACAATCTACTTATTCAACAATAGGATTTTTTTAATTAAAATTTAAAATTTGCAAAAATATACAAGAAAGGAAAATTAACCTATTTTTTAATTTTGGGCTCCTTTCACAGAAGAAGAGGAAGAGCCCACAACTCAGAGCAAATTCACAACTGTTCTAAGTCAATCTGGTTAATTGGATTTAAAGAGTAACTTGGAAAAGTAGCTTATCAGCACAGCACACATCAATACAATCGTAGCCTATCCAGAATACTAGAAAAAGGTCAATTAATATTTAGACTATAGACCTGACACCAAATAAAGTGTATTACCTATGAAATACAGATATTTACATAATAGCTAGACTAACTCACCTAATAAAAATTAATCCTATGATTCTGGTTAGTGTGATTCCTTAGCAATCTTTTCCCCTGTGTGCCTCCTGCTCCCACAGAAATAAATGGTTGGGTTGTTTTTCTCAACCCCATCCCCCTACCAGATGGGTTCAGTAGCCACAGCCTTTCAGAACTGCCATTACAGATAATTTTTAAAAAAGTAAATTAATGGTTTGTGTTCACTATTAAGTGCAGAGTTCCACATTAGAACTTGCACATATGTAGAAGGGATCTGAAAGTATATCTTATCAGTTTCACTGTGAAAGCACCAAATTATTCTAAAGAGTGGTTCCCCAGATACAACCAGAAAAAATTAAATTTATAATAAGGAATCAGATACACCTAGAAAAGTGTTCCTTGTATTCCTTTAAGAACAATCACTGATTGGACTAGATGATCTTTCAAGGTCCCTTCCCATCCCTAATGATTCTATGATTCTTGTGTCCTATTGTTATGAAAATTCCTAGTTTATGTTTTGGTAAACAATAACTAGGAACAGTTAAATTTCTAACTTTTAAACACAAGATAATATTAGTAAAAGATTAACTATTTACTTACTAAAATTTACAGTAGTCTTAGGTGTCACATTTGGGTTTAGTTTTGTTGATATTTAATCACAAAGTCACTTACAGCACAGCAAGAATCCCTGCAACTACAAAAGTGGAAAATCAAAGCCTTGGTCACTAACATATAAAAATACTTGTCTTTGATTGTTGAAGGCAAATTAAGTGATTTGATGACAGAGATCCATATTGAAAAGCAATGCAACAATGAAGTTCAAGAGCTTAAAATCTACAAAAGCTTTCATAGGCTTTCTGAACTTCAAGATTTACACCAGATCTAACAAGCTAAAACCAAGAGAATGTATTTATTCAGTGAGTATTTCCAGCTTCCCATACACATTACAATATGAACTTCCTTAGCAGCTGTACATGGGAGTTTTTCTGGAAAGCATATATATTCTAAAACATTTGATTACTAAACACTGATGTGGCACAGATAAAGTATTTTTAAAGATTTCTGTATGAGGAGCTGGAATGCACCACTTCTGATAGGAAACATTCCTAAGGCATTTTAGTTTGCTGCATCCTGAATGTTTTGTCCTGCTTAAAGGAAAATGTAAACTACAATAGAATAGCAGTACAGAAACCTCTAATATGATGTTCATAATCACTTAACTCAATGCTTGGACACTATTGAACAACAGTAGAATGCAATAAACAAAACAAAAAAAAATACGGAAAGACAGCGAAAGGATAAAACCTTTAACATCTCAATAGCATGTAGGCAGATAATCGCTTCATACACAGGAATTACCATTTTGAAATGTGAAGTTCAACAAATGTAGCTGTTGCTGCTTGACTTCAGCAAGGCCTTTGACACCATTTCCCATAATCTCATTAGGTGTGGGCTGGATGAATGGACAGCAGAGGTTGAGAGCTAGATGTGTGACAGAGATACGTAATTGTTATCAACAGTGCAGCATCAAGCTGGAGACTAGTGACCAGCGGTATCCACCAGAGCTCAGTAGTGGGTCTGGTTTTGTTCAACTTATTCACGAACAACCTGGACAGGCACAGTGTATTCTCAGCCAGTTTGCAGATGATACAAAGCTGGGAGGAGTGGCTGACACACCAGGGGGCTGTGCTGTCATCAAGTGCGACCCTGACAGGCAGGATAGCTGGGCAGGAAGAAATTTAATGAAGATCAACAATGGTCACAAGCTGTAACACAAGTTTCATTTAGAAACTAGGAAAAGCTTCTTTACAGAGCAAGTCACAAAGCCCTGGAACAGGCTACCCAGAAAGGTGGTGGAATCTTCTTGTCTGGTGATATTCAAAATCTGCCTGGATGCAGCTCTGTGCAATATGCAGTCCTGCTTTGGTGGGGGGAGATGGTCTCATGAGATCCCTCCAATGATTCTATGATTCTACCCATACACAAGTACTGCAAATATGTAGGTGCAACCTTATCTTTCATAGCTTTTTTCAAACTGCTCTATTTACCTTAAGATTCTTATCTGGCATTTTGGTAAATTGGATCCTGAACAGCATGTTCAGTTACATCCCTTTGTACACCCTTGTAAGTCATAATTGGAATTGCTGAGCATTACTATGTAATATGCAAAGCCACTACTGAGTTCTCTTAAATTCCCAACTTTTATCTTCTTTCTTCACATGAGTTATGGAAAATTAAGATTTTTCAGTATAAATTCTTGAAATACAAAATACATTAATAACTTATTCGAAATGAAGCTTCATACAAATTTGGTATTGCAGGAAATCCTCTCATTTCTAAAGGAGCCTGAAGCTGTTGTTTACCCAGAATTTTACCTTTAAAGTAGCAGAGTTCTGATACATTTTTTTTTCCTCTAAAATCAATCAGTATCTGGCTAAAATTTAACATAAAAGCAAAATAAAACAATCTATTTGTTTAGTTTATGAAGTTTCCTTTAATGGTGTGGTCTGCACTGCTCTTAGATATCTGAGAGTTGCAAATGCATTGATCTGAAGTTCCTTGCTTGCCTCTGCAGGTGACACAAAAAGCACCTTCCCTGTTCTACTATAAACACAGGAAATGCAAGATTCAACCACAAAGACAGAACCATGTCTTAATCTCAAAAGGCAAATATTTCTCTTCTAATTTTGTTTGTGTTTTCTTGCTTCACACCTAAAGGCTAAAGTTTTATATTCTCAGAAGATGTGTAATAGAAAAGTATTATACATCTGCTACACATTGTTTGGAGCCTTCATTAAACAATGGCACTTTGTAGGATTCAAAACAAAGAAAGGTACCTATCAAGGCATGGTTTTTCTATATTGCAGTTACTGTCTTTTGGACTGTGGGGTTTACCACTTCCTTTGTTGACTTTAATTAATACTGTTCCCTCACTCTGAGGGTGGTGAGAAACAGGTTACCAAGAGAACAGTTGTGGATGCTCCCTCCATGGATGTGCTTAGGGTGGACAGAGCCTCAGGTAACCTGGTCTAGTGAGAGGTGTTCCTGCCCATGGCAAAGGTTTGAAACTACATGATCTCTGAGGTCACAGTATCACAGTACTGATAAGGTTGGAAAAGACCTTAAAGATCATCTAGTCCAACCTAAATCCAAATAAACCAAGTAAACCTAACATCTAACATCTAGATCATGCCACTCAGCACTTCATCCAGACTAACCTTGAACACCTCCTGAGACGATGACTCGACCACCTCTGTGGGTAGCCTGTTCCAAAATCTGATCACTCTTTCAGTGAAAAACCTTTTCCTAATGTCAAGTCTAATCCTCCCCCAATGGAGCTTAAGACTGTGACCCCTTGTCCTGTCTCCAGTGTCCAGGGAGAAAAGACTGACCCCCGCCTGACTACACACATCTTTTAGGTAGTTATAGACAGTGATAAGGTCACCCCTGAGCTCACCTCTTTGGTGAGCTTGCACCACCAACAACAGATAATAATCTGTGGGTTTAACGAGTTTGGGTATCCTCCTGGTGATACCCTGAACCCTGGACGGCAGCAGACCTCCCTATGGGAAGGATCTGGTTTACACACGGGATCCTCTGTTCCCCTCAAAAAGGAGCCACCAATGACCACCACCCTTCTCTTCTTTTTCATGAGGGGTTTTTCAGTAAGGGTGCTCCTTGGGGGTTCTCTAGTTAAGAGAATTTCTTCAAACTCCTCATCCTGACCTCCAAAATCCAGAGCCCCAAACCTGTTCTCTAAGGGCAGATGGAAAGGTGGCATCTGGAAAGGTGGAGTGGAGCAGGAGAGGGTTCTGTTTCCCCCACGAGTAGAAACCTGTTCTCATTCCTCATCATCAGAGAGAACCCTACCTTTTTCCCTGTGGGGCAAAGCCTGAATCTCTTCTAGATCCTGAATGCCCTCTTCACAGTGATAGGGAATACCAGGCTCCTCTGATTCTTGGGCAGCTCTAAGAGATGAGATAGTACTACTCCTCCAATCTATCTCCTTTTCATACTCTTGGATACTCCTCTTCCTTTAGCTCAGCCACCATACAGAGCAGGTCATTCACCTGCTCACAACATACACAGGTGTTCTTGGCACTGCACTGTTGCAGTGGCATAAAACTCAGGCATTCCCTACAGTCGGGAGTCAGTACAGTCAACAGCCACATACACTGCAAAGGAATTGTTTGGGCAAATGAATCCCTCATAGCAGCTGTTTTAGCCTTCAATTGTTTAACCCCAACAATTGCTAACAAGGGAAAGCATAGGAGATGACAGATTGAAATCAAGAAGGAAACACCACCTAACAAAACAAAACAAAACAAAACAAACTACTCTGTAACCTGTAATCCTGCCTGATTGCCCTGCCCGTACAAACTGCCTCTCTATAATCCAGTTGCCATCCTGTTTGCCTACTCCTGTTCACCATGCTCCCTAGAAACTCCTAGCCTTAAATACTGGAAGCCAAGCCCCACCAAGATTCCTCCTTCTGGCTGCTCCAAAGGCAGGCTGGGAAGGCAGGCAGGTCCGTTTCTTCCTGAGCCATTATGTGATTCTGTGGTTCTAGGTTTTCCAGAACTGACATCAAAATATTCTTTCCCCCATCTATGAGTTAAAAGCTACAGATTTTAACATTTTCCTGAGGAAAAAAAGTGAAGCCAGATTTTAGTATTTGAATATCTGTATCTGAAATTTCATGAGACAAGCAACAACCTTAAACAACCTAAACATGTATAATATATTTTCTTGTGTTCATTTATTAGGGAACGTAAATTCATTCTGACACAGAAGGAAGACTTGCTCCAGATTATCAGAAAAGGGCTGTTCCTTTTCCCTGAACTCTAGAGGAAGCAGCATAAACCCATTTTGATTAGACAACAGCTTGCCAATGAAAAAGGCTAAAAAGTACTTATTTTAAATTTAAACAATAGTTTACAAACATTATTCTCAGTATAATCGTTTATAAACTTTTACAAATTCATCCATTATGCCCACATGCCCACATCAGTCTTCCCAAACAATTGCTTGTTAAAATGATGCTGCCATATAGCACCCCATGTACTTACAAAGCAGTTATGTGAGAAAACAGACAAATGTCTGGGAACCAGAAACCTTGCCTTTTTTCATAGCTTTTCACACCTAAGCTTTTTATCCTCTCAGACATGACTGATGCTGGAGTACAAATTTTCTCCTGCACAGTGAAACAGAAGGAAATATTGCTTTTGATAAGCACACCACTGAAAGTATCAATTAAGAGGAAACACAATTATTCCTTTGATATTTAAATGCTTGAACTCCTTAATCCAGGAAAAATAAGAATAGCCATGCTCTAGAGTGGAGAAATACTACCTCAAGACACACAATAGCACAACAGAAATGGGCAGGATAATACTGAATGTGTAAGATGTGTGAATGGTATAAATAAGGAGTTTATACAAATTGACTCACTGTTCTTGACCATACATAATCCTCCAGTAGCCTTTTCAGAGCTGAATTAAAAACAAGAACAGCAACAAATCCTGTTCTGTTCTTTCCAGAATTTTCTTCCATCTAGGAAGATAAAATGGCTTAAGCTATACAATAAGAGGAAAAGGATATACGCTTCATAACAAAATATATTTACTTTTATTGTAAACTACTCCGGTGTATTTTATAATTCCTCATCTGTTAAGAGAATTACTGAAACCACATGATTGCTTAGTTCTAAAAGGTAAAAATGAGGAAAATAAGCCTTCAAAGCTGAAAGAATTAAATTTATTGGAGACACTATTAAGCCAGGATTACAAAGCAAAAAAAAAAAAAACCCAACCATTCCCATGGTACTAAGGAAAGACTGATCTTAATCAGTCACTGAAAAAAATCCAACCCTTCAAATTATAGAGATAGAACTTATATATATATTTGTGAACATTTTAAAATAAAGCGTTAAGAGCAAACACAAAAGACAACATCAGAGCTAATATACATTGCTGACCTGCCAAAGAGAATGTGATTCAAAGGCAAATTGTGTGGTACACTGCAGTCAGGAGAATAGCAGGATTCACCATTTCCTGATGGCACTAGCATGCCCTGCCTAATTAGCATAGCATCTTTATTACCCATGGCTTTGGTTCATTTTTAATGGTTATACATATATATTTAAGAAAACAAACTGTAATTATTTACAAATAATTTTACTTGCATTTCTCTAGGCTGGTACTGATTGCTCATTTTGTAGCCCTGAAATAATGCAGCGTGTTCAGCTGGAAAAGTCTATTATGAGGACTCTCTAGACAATTGCTTAAATTCTCATTTCTGACAGCTCTCCCTCTTCAGGGGTTGGACTGTCTAAACAGCATGAAGGATGCCTGGTTTTGCTTTCTTAAGCAACTTTTGTATTTTCTACTCTGGTGTTTCCTCCTCCCTTCCTAAACTCCACTAGGGAATGTGAAGACAAAATTCTCTCTCTGGTGTAAGGGAAGTACTGGATTATTCATTTATGCAGCTCATTTATTTCCATTTTTCAACCAAACTAAGAAAAAAAGTATATGCTATAAATACAACAACTAATATGCTGAAATAATAAACTGAAAATAAATTTTATTCAAAAGAGTGTGATGGCCTTCTAAATAGTTGCTAACCAATTATTAAAATTTACAACAGATCTCTCTAAAGTATCCTAAACTTCCTAGAAAAATTCATGCAAATGTGTAAAGATGTCTTTCTGAATGCAAATTTTGTATTTTGGATTTCTGGGATATTACAATATATTTTAAATTTCCAGAAAGCTGTGGTGTATTGTCATTTTCACAGCAGTATTAACCATGTCTGGAAATATAAAGGAATGGTGTGTTCATTTTGGTTATTAGAATATATAAAATACAATATAATGCGTACCCAGGTGTATTTACATTAACATAAAACTCAGTCCAAAGCTTTAAATATTTTTTACATGGGTAGCATGCAGTATTGACAAGAAGGTACACTTTCAGAATAGCATGGGAAGACATACAATTTTGGGTGTAGGAAAAAGGGCAATTAGGAATTTTGGTTTCCCTCAAAATTCAAGAGATACAGCTTAGTTTCTAGCAATCAAAACAATAGAAACTGTTGACACAGAGAAGGAAATTTACATTAATCTAAACAATTCTGAATATGTAACATGTATAATTTCATATAATGTATGTATAATAATATAACATATGTATAATTTCTATGTATATTTATGTGCATAATTACATATATCCTTCAATAAACAGGCTTGTATCACAGATCTGCTGATTTCAGTGCTTTTCAAGTTTGGATTGAAACATTATTCATGCTTTGATATAACAATATTTAATCACAATCCACTATTTCACTTACACCTTCTACTGTGTCCAGCAGACATACTACACCATGATATTTAGACATTTCTTCACTCAATTGCTTATGAACACTAAGCTTTATCAGTACCCATTAGCTAACAGCAGTTAGTACTTCAGAGGAAAAAGTTCACACTAACAGGATTATCCTTTCATACTTTCTGCCTACAAGCTGAATCAGTTTATACAGCATTTAAAACAAAATACATAGGAAATATTTCATTTTCAAAGCACAACTTCCTGTCTCTTTCTGCTTTGTTTTTCTTTCAATTCAAACTCCGACTCTGCAGTGAGAATTGTACCCTGTGCAAATAATACTGTAGTCAATTAAATGGAAAACTTGAGTCGGTGCAGAAAGCAGACCTTGTTTCAGGGCTTGCTGCTCCTCTGAAGCTGCATCCCACTTTATGTTACGCTTTTTCTCTAGTTTCTGCTGACCTTTCCATTTCTTGCACAGAAATGTGATGTGGTGGAGACCTCACACTCAATTATAGATGAAATTGGAGTAGAGACCTTACAAGA
Source organism: Upupa epops (assembly GCA_013397515.1). Classification (NCBI taxonomy): domain Eukaryota; kingdom Metazoa; phylum Chordata; class Aves; order Bucerotiformes; family Upupidae; genus Upupa; species Upupa epops. Next base: position 231,552 of record VZRI01007530.1, read on the forward strand.
CCTCAGTGTTCTCCGAGTATCTCTGAAACATTTACGCTGATTTGCCTTAGGACTTTCCTTCTGGCAAAACAAGAACATTTATTCCTTCCCCTTCAGGGTTCATACAGCACTTTGCATGAAATTTACTGCCTTCTTTTCACAAGTGTTTTGTTAACTTTCTATATCGTCTTCAAACATCAAGAGGAAAAGCACTAACTATACTGTAGCAAAAGCTACAGGAAGTTCAAAAAGTAAGTATGATTTCTCCATCCCACAGGCCAAATATTCTAAAATTACTAAATTGAAGAGTTATTTGATCCTGCTGTAGGCTATCCATTTCTAAACAAAGTTCTCCTCTGTAAGATAAGCCAAGGGCTTCTGGAGGCTAGAGTTTTGCTAAGTCAAGTGACATATATTCTAGCAATAAAACCAAGTTGCAATGGACAGCTTGTACAACTGGCCCTCTGGCACCAAAGACACAGTTCTGTAGTCAAGAAGATTGGACACCATGAACAAAGCAAATGACAGCTAAACTCAAAATCTGACCCTGCATTGCATTAACAAACCATAACTCCCAGACATACAAAAATGTGGGTTAAGGCACCATCATAACATTCCCATCACCCTAATACAACATTCTGAAATGCATCCTACAAACTCAGAAAAATAACAGAAAAGACAGAGGTTAGGAATTGTTATGCAAGCATGTATATTATACACATACATGAAATAAATAAAAATAATACTTTGCAGCAGAGACAAGAGAGTTTTCCTTTTCAGAAACAGCCTAGAGGATGGAGTTCCCTATTTCAAGCTAACAGAACATGGATTATCAACCATTCAGTCCATAAACTAGGGACAACAATCAAAAAATTAAAGATGAAAGGACCAAAATGAAGGAGAATTTCTAAAACAGTGAAGGCTAAAAATGTGTAATGAGAAAGGAATAATGTCTTCTCTTTCTTCTTTGTTTTTCAGTACTTCCTTCCTTTTCCCTCCTGCACTCTGAAGAGCCATTTCCAGGCTTTATCCACCCACACCCCCCACACCTCAGAATAACTGAGGAGAATAAGGCCTCAATGCTAAAAGGCATAAAGGAATTCAGTTTCCAGAAGCTAACATAGAAATAAAAGTGGGATATTTCTTTTAAATTACCCCATAAACTCCAGGCTCCATCACAATCAATGGAAAATCATTTCACCAAGGATACTGTATGATGCATTACCTATGACTGTGAGAAACTGTATTATTTATGAGATTAAATGTTTTGTTACCTTTTTGCTTTGTAAGGTTTACTTTCAAAATAAGTTTTTGTGTTATAGAATAGTTTACTATTTTAGTGATGTATCTTATATCTCCCAATTCTAACAAAACTCAAATGGTTTATAGGCCACACAATTCCCTCTCTCCCCATCTCCTTTATTTCATACTGACAGTGTAACATACCCTAGTGCTCCAGAGAGGTCTCTAATTTAAGGCAGGAGGCAATGAAAAGCAGCAGCTGCCAGGCTTAGTACGTGGCTTACTAGTACATACTGAATAAATAACTTCAAGCAGTGCTACATGCCTAAAGCAAAGACAATTTGAAGGTATTTTTATTCTAAACTATTTCCTGCTAGATCTGCATTTTTTCAAGTGTCATCTCCAACACTCTGTCAAGTGATTCTGCCACTATGGTCTCAATGCGAGTACTGTGTCCAGCTCTGGAGTTGCCATCCCAAAAAGTATGTGGAACTGTTGAAGCAGCTCTATAGAAGGGACACAAAGATGATCAGAAGACTGGAACACAGTTCCTGTGAGGACAAGCTGAGGAAGTTAGGACAGTTCACCCTTAAGAAAAGAAAGCTATGAGGAGAGACATTATTGTAGCCTTCCAGTATCTGGAGAGTGCTGACAAGAAAGCTGAGGGGTGAGGGGCATGCCACATTTTATAGAGGATAGCTGTTACCAGACATGGGGTAATGGCTTTACACTGAAAGAAGGTAAATTTAGAGAAGGAAGTCAGGCTGATGAGACACTGGAACAGATTGCCCAGAGAGGCTGCCCTTGGTGGAAGTGTTCAATGCCATGATGGATGCAGCTTTGAGCAACCTGGTCTTGTGAGAAGTGTTGCAGCACACAGCAAGGGAGATGGAACTAAATGATCTTCAAGGACTGTTCTCAGAGAATGGGAGACTCCAGAAGGACCTGGAGTAAGTTTGGGTGTAAGTTAGAACAAAAGTTCCAACTCAATATGAGAAAAAATTTCTTTACCGTAAGGGTCACTCAGCATCAGAATGGGCTGCCTAGGGAGGTTGTGGAGTCTACTTCTCTGGAGACATTTAAGACTCAACTTGATGCTTTTCTGTGTAACCTGTCTCAGATTTTATGATCCAACTTGAGCAGGGGGGTTGGACTCTATGACCCCTGGAGACCCCTTCCAAACCCTAATGATCTGTGTACCTCATAGCTGCCTTCAATTCCTGAAGGAAACATACAGGGAGGCTGGAGAGGGACTTTTCACAAACATATATAGCGATAGGACAAGGCGAAATGCTTTTAAACTGAAGGAGAGTATGTTTAGACCAGATCTTAGGAAAAAGTAATTCAGTAAAAGGGTGGAGAGACTCTGGAATTTGTTGCCTAGAAAGGCTGCTGATGCCTCTCCCTGGAGGTGCTCAAGTCCAGGTTGGATGAAGCCTTGAGCAAACAAGTCTAGTTGAGAGGCATTTTGCAGGGAGGTTTGAACATATGATATCTGAGATCCCTTCCATCCTGAGCCATTCTATGATTTATGGCGTCTGTATAAAGGCTTTTACTCACACAGCAACACAAGCACTGTTCCACAGCAGAACCATACTTCAAAGTACATCGGATTGCAAAACACAGAATGCAGTATCCATCTGAATCACAAAATAATTTAGGTTGGAAGGTACATCAGAGATCACCTAGTTCCAAACCTCTGCTGTGTTCAGGAACAGAGGATGGAGTTCCACTATACCAGGTTTCTCTGAGCCCCCATTCAACCTGATCTTGAAATGACAAGTGGGATTTAACAAATGGGATGAAATTATTAAATTCAGCCAAAGTAACAACAAATAAAGCAACAGGCTTTCTGAAACCTCCTTGTATAATAAATACTTCAGTTATAAGTTTCATGCAGCAGATGATCACCACCATTTATAAGACCAAAAACCAAGAGCAGAAAGAAGCAGGAGTACTTATCATAGGGATACACCAGCAAATTAAGAATATATTAAAAGCTGGTGAGGTCACAATCCTGAGCCTTATAGCATTCTACAGTCCCAACCACCTTTATTGGAATGTTGTTTCTACTATAGTCAGTCCATCTTTCCTTAAAGCATGACTGGTCCTGTTAATGCTCACCAACACTCATTATTTGGGACTTCATGAATGAAAGAGAATGTTTTCTTAAAATGCTAATACTTTTGCAATGGCATAATTGGAAATTACCTGTATCTTACATTTAAAATAAAAATAAATGTGACCCAACTGACTGAAGAAGGTATTTTGGACATATTTTTTAAGTTTTAATATTTTTTTCTAAAAGTTTTGATGTCTAATATAATGAAAAAAATACTTTTGTTTGTAATATAAAAATGCTTCTCAGCTGTTTGAGTTATGCACCACACATCCCAGAGACTACAGTCTAGAGTCCACCAGTTTTCAAAAACTAGGGACACAGAACTTTCCTTATCTCAGAAATGCACAGAAAGTTATAACAGTATTACTATCCTTTCAAAATGTGCAATATGTGGTAGATTTTTCATACCATTTAAGCTATTTGTTTCTACTATGTGGAATATATGTATATTATCCAAACCAGAATACCATTAAAAAAGTTTTAACTAAGACTACACACAAGTAGCTACACATTTACAGGGACATGTTCCCCTAATTGTTTCTCTAGCTCAGTACTTACCAAGCTTTTCCAGATTTAAAAATCCCGAGGTAAAAAAACAAAAACAAACAAACAAACAAAAAGGTTAAAAGCAATTGCATTCCCCATTCATCCTTAACTACTTCTGGGTTACTACTTCCTCAAAATTTCTTTGAAATCTACAGTATTATAACCACCATCTTACCTATGTTCACTGCCCATCACAGAGTTAGTATAGTCTCCTCACCAGCAGTAACAGCAGTACAAAAGCAAAGCACATACTCTTCTGTCATGGCTTAGCCACTGTTTCACACTGCCTGTACACCATCACTCCTCAGTAGAGGAGTTCTGCTATTTTAGCCTCTTCCCATTTGACAGAAACAGTTTAATAGTCAAATTAAAAAAAAATACTGATGTACTTTTGTTTCATTATCCTTTCATCTTCAGATGTTTTCTCTATCACAAATGTTTAATCTATTCCACACATTTAAAAGCTTAAGCTCTCACAATAAAAAAAGTAAAAAAGAAATATTTTGCACTTACCTAAATTGGCATCAATGTTCATGAGTTTAAATGAAGAAAACAGTGAAAACATCCAAAATAAAGTTGAAATTGATAAGTACATGTACAGCTTTTGAGACAGAAATATTCAAAAATGCCGAAGAAAGCAAGAAACAACAAGCAATGAACAACAGAAAATAAGGTGAATAAATGTGCTGAACATACTGGCTTTAAACTACCCTAAAAGACAGTTTCACTATTCATAAACACTGTATTTATATTTTTGTTGAAAATATTTAAAGTGACTACTTTTACTTTTAAAGACACATAATTAGTAAAAAAAAAAGCAACAGATATTTTATTCTTATTAGTTTATTGTTGTAATATACCTCAAGAATCACAGTAAAATATGAATAGAGCTTTTCCATTTTGAGGTTAGTAGCTTTATCATTTTTATGTAACTTTCACCTTCATAAATACAAGGTTCTAAATTTGAGGTGTTGAACATATTTACACACAGAAAATTAAACAGACTAAGAGATATTTATACTCTAAAAATCTCCTCTGATCACCTATAGTATTTAAGAACAACAGGGGGCCACCTTTCCAAACAGTTATCAACCATATACACTGATGGATATTAAAGAAGAAAACACCTCACTGAAGACCAAATTACTGGCAACTCCCTGCATACTGCACAAGGATCAAAACTCCAGAATTTTCATGAGGTAAACAAAGTACCTAAAAAAAAATTAATAGTTTCATTAGTGAACATAATGAGGAGCTAACAGACCTTCAGCTTCTTCTGACTTATATTTAGAGGGCACCAGCACTGTCTAAGCAACAGATCACTCAGGTTGGAAGTGGGCAGAGTTGATGCCAGCCACAGAAACCACTGAGTAAAGTTAAGAAGTAGTAAACATTTTTAAACTCTTTTTAAAAAAATACTATCATTATTTGCTATATTCATGCATAACATTTTTCAACTACATCTTATTTAGATACTTGTAAAATAGATGAACTAGCAAAGTTACAGCCAATTAAATTATAACCCTTGTTTCCTGAGCTTTCTGCCTGACAAAGCAGAAAGATGACTAAAAGGTGTACTTTGTATGATAAGCAATGCATTAGAAGCAAAGTAAGTATAAGGCATGTTTGGTTTGGGTTTTTAATTTATTTTTAAGAACATAAATTAGCCTGATGAAAATGTTACTGAGAATAGAGATTAATTAGTTCAAAGAAGGGAAACATAATTTCAGAAGATTTCATAAGATGTTTTCTTTTTCTGTTCTACTTAGATACTTGTCATAAACCAATGTACAAATTACAAGCAAGCAAAATAACTACTCACAGTAGCTACCCATGAATACAGTACCTAATTCATGAATACACATATCCATATTTACTATTTTACCAGCTCTGTCCATTGCAGCATCTATGAGTTATTCGTATTGTGAAAAATATATAAAACTTACTTCAGGAACAATTTTGTATTCAAAACTATAAGCCTCTCAGAAGAACTATTCACCTTCCCTTCTGTTCTCTTTTTCATCTAACTAATCAGAAGCAAATTCCCACATTGCGAGACCAGAAACTAAACTTCAGGAGTGAAATTTATATTTTCAAGGAACACATTAAATAAATTTGTTACCTAGTTTTCTGTGAAGCAAAAATCTGGCTCGCCATTTATTATTTCATTTTGTATAATGTAAAATTAAATCATGACATTGATCATGAGCAAAAGGGGCATCATTTTGTGCAACCAGTTTACAGTTTCTTTTTAAAATGTCACAGTAAATCTAACTCAGTTATCACAACATAAAAAGTCTTAGAACTAGCTAATCCAAAAGGATAACTTAGTTCTTCCCTATTTTTTGTCAGATAGGCAAAAATCCTGAGAATAAATACTGCTGGATAACTTCTTGCATCCTCCCAGTTCTTTTCTCCTCATACTCTCTTGCTCTCCACTGTATTAAACTCTACTGTAGAATACACTCAAGCAAGTTTTAAGAGAATGATTTGGTATCTGGGGAAAAAAATGTAAAATCTGATTGAGACGTTATAAATAGAGGATTCCAAGACGGTGAAAAATAACTTAAAGTACTTCTTGGCCCTTTATACCTAATCAAACAACTAATCTGGACTAGTAGTCAGACCTCACGAGACAGCAAGAGAGGATCAGCCCCGGACGCTGTTTTATTTAGGTTTCGGGGTGATCTGGGGGTTTTCCTGCACTGGGAAGCTCGGGGGAGCCGGCTGAGTTTCAGTGGGACAATCACCGCAGGTAGCGCAAGGCCGGACCTCTTTAAAGGAGGCGAAACGGGAAGTCACACTCAGACCTCACCGGCAGCGAGAGAGAAGCAGCCCCAGACACTGACCACCGGGGGCAAAAAAACAAAAACAACGACCAGAAAACCAAAAAAAACCACCGTAACAACGCGGCAGCAGAGGAAGACCAAGCTGCGGTCACCACTGCATGTGGATGTGGGAACTCAAACACAGGCTCCCCCCAACAAGATAAGGCTGTGCAGGTGACAGGCTGCCCGGAATGTAACACTCTCTCGAATTTTCTTGGCTG
>VZRI01007531.1:0-19204 GCA_013397515.1 Upupa epops
TTGAACGTGTTCCATCCCTATGGAAATTGCTAGAGAGGTGGTGCAAGCATGCCCTCATTGTAATTCTGCACCTGTACTGGGGGCAGGGATCAACCCGCGAGGCCTAGCTCCTCTTGATATTTGGCAGACGGATTTCATATTAGAGCCTCGAATGGTACCGAGAGAGTGGCTTGCTGTCACAGTTGACACTGTTGGCCTTTATTACCACATGGCGTACACTTATATACCCCATGCCCTTGTGTACGCCCCTTTTTTACTGCCGTAGCAGAATAGAGGACCTATTGCGTCACATCCCACAAGCCCGCATGCGCACAATACAACAGAGGAATAAAAAAATTGTATGATGACCAACTGCTCATAGAAATCACCTTGAGCACTACTACTTAACTGACTGGTGAATGTTTTCATCATTACCTGCCACATGTTAAACGGTGTTCAATTTGGGAAATTTCCCAGTTTTCCCAAGATACAGAGGAAGTATTTGTTTCCTGTTGCACAATGGATTGAAAAGTATTTTGGAGTCAGTGAAGACCTTCTGAAATATGAATTAATGTTCCGTTCAAAATACTGTCTCAGCCAGACATTTGACTCGACGGGAGTAAAATGGAAAAACAGATTGACTTTCTTTGCTTCCATAAATCCATCAAACTGTCAACCTATCAGACTACCAAATGGAAATTCAGGTAAATGGAAATTCAGGTAGGTGGTTTCTTTATTACAGGAGTATCCAGAGATGTCATTGGTGCATTAGAACAGATTGACTTTGACTTTTGGATTTAGTTTCACCATCCATCTTCCTGCTACACAGAATCATACTGAAGGGTATTTGTGGATGGCTGGTGAAAGGAATTTAAAGATATCTGGTGAATTGAAATACTCTCATGAGAGTATTAAGTTTTACACTATGGTGCATGCAAATTGGCTTCTAAAAACTTATAAATATGCCAATATGTATTTTTAAGTACTTTTGCTTGGAAGTGTTTTAGTTCATTTATAACTCCATGTATGAATTTGGTCATTATGAATAATACCCTAGTTTTCATTTCGTGTTTGAACATGTGTTTTTGTTTATAAGAACAGACCTTAACAAAAGCAGTGATAGGAAAAACAGATCAGTTATGGAGAAAGCAATGAAACTTTTAATCTCAGAATAGCCATAAAGCCACAACAGCATGGACCAGCATCTATATCAGTACAACAGTTTGCCACAATGCTTCTGAATCAGTTTTTCATTCAGTGGGGATAGAAAACATGATTTCCTAACCCTTTATCTTCTGATAAAAGAATCTGCAATAATGTGGTCATTTGATTTCACTATAAAATAGGATAACTGTTGCATATTAGGGAATTATTTAGTTTAAATAATAGCCTTCACTTGTCAACAAATTACTGAATAAAGTTAGCAGGTTTTTAAGGAACTGCCTCTTTATGCTGAGATGTTATACATGTCCCTTTCTACAGACTCCTGAAAAGCACCTAAAATAGATTAAGTTTATTCTTCCTGAAAGGTAGAACTAGGAAGTGTTTTATGAGTCAGTCTCCACTACCTGAGTTCACCAATGTTTTTACCTTTAGCACAAATAAGCCAAACATGATTTTCTTTACTAGCATATACATTTTAAACCCATTATTGTCTAAATTAACAAAATGTAGTTTAACTGAACACTCAAATGCTGACAAAAGTTCAATAGTTAAGTGTTCTGGCATGTTTAGTGCCATTAGGTCTCAAAACTTTTTGAAAAGAATAATACTGAAATCTAATGACACAAAAACCATAAGTAATTACAAAACCAAATCTTAAATGTAATTCTTAAACTGTAGTAATTGATCCTACAGTGAGATTTATTCTGTAATCATGGAAGGCAATGGCATTTACAGCTAGAATAAATTAAAGTAAATGAAGAGGAAAATTGTATTCTGTGTAACATTTAGTTCATTATAGGCTTAAACGACTATGCCAATCCATGTTCATCAATATAAGTTATGTTGCTCACAGACATAATTAAATAAAAATGCTATCACTAAGAAACAGTGCATGTTACATAAGCACAGAAAATGTTGCATTTCAAAAGATTTGCATTTTTTAAGGGTTCTTGGCAGTGTTTGAGAAAGTGACCAGTAGACACTCATATAGAAAAAGAATTGTAGTTTATTGGATTGTTTTCATTACTGGTCATAATATATAAAATTTTATCTTTTCTGGACTCTGATGTTAGATCTTACTCCCTACTGCGTTGATACTTGATTCCATACGTCATTAAGTGCCTCTGTGGCTCTTTATTTGTTCAGTTAAGTTCTCACTGGAGTTCATTAAGCCACATTAGGCATTACTGACATGCCTAAGGGAACAGCATAAGATGTACAAGAGAACAATAGGGAATTCTGTCATTATGCATGATAGGTATATGTAAGGAATTCCATAAGGTGTGGGACAAACTATGCTTTGGGTTGTCTATGCTTCAGGTTATTGTATAACTTCCCAGGATCTTGAAATAAGCAGACTTGAAAAACTTTCTTGGTTATCATAAAAATGTTCATGAGGGTAATAAATATTCAAATATTCATAAATATTGATATTTTCATGTATTGCTATTTCTGGTTACAAAAATGTAACTTTATATAGCTCTTCAATGTTTGCACACACTGGGAGTGGAAGGAGGTTCACATAAAATAGACAACTTAAATATTTTCCTGTAGATATTTGGTCCAGGTGGCTTTCTAGTAGTACCAGTAGTTTTGTGCATATAAGGCATATTCTGAGATTCCAGCAAGAGAAAAAGTCTTTAGTTTGGTGGTGTCAACATTTTCCTGGTTGGTTTTAGGTTGGAATGGATGATCTTAAGGTCTTTTCCAATGTCATCATTACTGTGATACTGTGAAACAACAGAAAATATGATCATGGAGCAGATCCTGCTGGAAACTATGCTGAGGCATATGGAGAATAAGCCTTATAATTGGTAATAGTCAACACACCTCCACCAATAGATTATTGTGCTTGAGAGGGAGTTTTTGCAAGGGACACTAGGAATAGGACAAGAAAGAACATTTTCAAACTGAAAGAGTGTAGATTTAAATTAGATCTTCGGAAAAAGTTCCTTACTATGAGGGTGATGAGACACTGAAATAGGTTTCCCAGAGCAGATGCTCACCTCCTGGAAATTTTTAAAGCCAAGTTGAATGGGGCTCCAAACAACCTGATCTAATGAGAGCTGTCCTTGCCCAACACAGAGTGGTCGGAACTAAATGATTTTTAAGGTACCTTCTAACCGAAACCATTCTCTGATTGTATGATTATTCATACCAAAATTATTGTAAAAAGAAAGGAATAGTGAATGAGAATAACCAACTCTCTAGCTACCTGAATCTTAAAATACTGTGTAGTCAGGCATTTTGAATTTGGGAAGGCTGAGTTCTAAAGCTCCTCAGGTAGACACAAGAACTGATGTACATTTCTGTTCATCTTTGATGAATATACGTAAACACCACATCTCTGCATGAAAAGAAAATTGCACATCTGGCAGTTTAGAAGCAGTAACAAATTCTTTCATTTCTCTCTTTTACAAGTATTGTATTTTTGTTTCAGTTCACAATTACTTGGTTCATGTTGAAGAAAGTAATCATTCTTTCACAAATATTTATTGAAAAAAAGACAAAAAGAAGTTGTGATTAATTTTAAAATGCCTTCCTCCTCCAGTTTTCTTGGATTGACTAATTACAAGAAAACCACTTATTCTTCAACACTTAGAGGTGCCAAGAATGATATCTAATGTTTGGCTTTACAGGGAATAGAAGGATTCATAGTAGCACAGTACAGCAGCAAGAATTTTATCAGCTTTTTACTGCTGATGATAAATACTGCTTTTGCACGTGACACAGGCAGGTTTTCATACAGAAAAGACAAGAAAACTACATGAGGCAGTTGTACCCATGTGAGCTCAGCCTCAATCAGCCTACAGAAGTTTATGATTTTCTGAAGTAAAGATTTTATATTTTTTCTTCGAATTCTTTTAGGATCTGACTCTCAGCTCTGAAATGATCTTTCATGATGACAGGGTCAGCTACAATAGTACATTTTTTTATTGATATTTGCTACCTACCCAGCTCTTAAAAACTGATAATTTTCATAAAGAAATGTATGTAGTGAGTAACAGTAACAACTAAAACAATACTAAAAGGAACAATAATCTAATAGTATTAATAATAAGTTAGATAAATATATTAATAATTAGACCATGTATTAATTTTCTTTTTTTCATTGAGTTTAAAAATCCATTATTACTTCCTTTGCCGTATGAGTATTTTAATAATGATTTTTGTAAGTATTTTGTACACAGACGCAAAAATGAAAGCAAGCTGTAGAGAGTATTCACCATCCCAACCATGCTACTTTGATCATTAAAATGCAGTGGTTTAAAAGATAGGTAATTTCATTAATTTATTCCAAGTAGTGATAAGTTTACTATTAAAAGTATAAACTGAGAGGAATCTCAAAATGCAATCTCATTCCATTTTTTGTGGCACAAAAATTTAAGATATTCAGTGAAATGGAAAATACATAATACAAAAAAATCATTATTAATGTGAAGAACACCCTGAAACAAGCCTTTGGAACTAAAATTACTAGACCATCACTTGCATTTGTATTAGGATAAAAACATGCAGAAATTGTTATACTTCAGGACATTAACTACATACAAAATGTATTGTTGACAAACTTTCACTTTTGTCAGATCAATATAAGTAATGAAACTCCATAACATCCCCTAGCAAAAATTGAGCTAGCAAAATTGAAGTCTATCTACACCAGCTGCAATAAGGAGAAATTGTTGAAATAGGGAGAAATTTTGGGATAAATAGAGAAGAATCATACTACTGCAAGAAAATAATTGACAAAACGAAACCATGCATGATAAGAGGGTTAATGGATGCCAAATTCAGAGAGGGACAAAATAAATTTGGGTCCTGAGAGTATCTGCTTACACTGGATTATCACATCAAATAAATTAATACAAATACACATAGAGGAAGAGGTACAACTCACCATCAGTTTTGTAGATTTTCTTAGGATGTGTGTTTTCTTAGTCATGCAATATGGTCCACGCTTATCCACAGTCTGCTAAGTGAACACCAGGCAGTACCTATCTATAAGGGTATCATCTATCATCACGCTAGATGACACATACCAAACTTCATTTTGTGTTAACAGGGAGAATTTCCAGAGTTTCTCTCTAAATATGAATTCAAGCATTCTGGATCTTGTCCTACAAATTTACTGGAAATACAAAATAGACCACGTAGCTGATTTAATTAGCAATGGTGGAGAAAGTTCTTAGGGTTTCTTTACAATTTAACAACTAAATAATTTCAAGTAAGTAACACTGATATACTACTATTTATTAGGACAGATAATGAGGTTATTTCTCTGTCTTTTCCATCTGATATGGCTTTCAGATTAATTTATTTTCTGCAACTTTTTACTCACTGTCTACTCTTAAGAGTGCTATAATATAAACCAATACAATAATATAATTTTAAAGTAACCTATATAAGATATATAAATAATTTTTTTCATTAATGATGACTGCATAACTCTTTTGTATCTGATTTCTTAACCAAGGGACCACTGGAGAATTAAATAGATTAAGTATTACATTTTTTCTCTATTAAATATGTTGCATAGCCTAGAGAATTTCAGATAAATCATGAAGAATCTTTCAGCTATCCAGTGATTCTAAACATTGCATGTCTCAAAAGACACATGTTTTCTGGTATTCACTTAAATTGTTTTTATACACCTTTGACCAGGACACTTGAACCTCAGAGGACATAACTGAACTTTGCCTAACTGCAGTTTGTTAGATTACATTATTCTGTTGGAACTCAAATACAACTTCTACATTTATGATTCCATATCATTGCTAATAGACCTGAAGGTAGAATACTGTGGTGATAATTATTCCAGGAAAGTTTTAATTCAAATTATTGAACAATGCTAAACCTGTAAACTTCAGAGGAGCAGCAATGACCTCATTGAGACATATAGAACATTTTAATCTGTGTAGTATAAGAGTTAGATGAGTTTTCTTGACTAGAATTCATTTGGAGTTTTTGAAGACTATGATTGAAACAGAGACAAATGTATGTTAATTTTGAAAAGAATACACAAAGTCTAAGCATTCAGACAACGTCAGCCATTAAATTATTAAATCTTTACCTCTTAATTTCAGCCAGAAAAATACCTCCATGCCACACGTGAAAGGAGCATACAGAGGTACCTTCCCTTCTTGTGAGTCTTGAGCTAGTCATCTGGTGCATTTTGACTCATCAGGGAGTCATGTGTTTGGGTTATAAAAAAAATAACACAAGTAATAAGTTCTATTTACATTCAATTCCATGCTTCTAGTTTTGTATTACAAAAAAAGCCCATCCACTTTATACTTAAGTACTCTATCTAAATCTATTATAAAATCTCTAGTCAGTGACAAAAAAGCAATATTGAACTTTCTGGTATCCTGTCCACTGATTTGCTGCACAAGGCCTATATAACCAATACTTGAAATTTTGTCCTTTCTTTTCCATGACTAGTTTCTGTCATTTCAGAATAATCTTCATAGGTTATTTTGATTGTTATATGTAGGTCAAAGTTAAGTGAGAACATGACTATCTTCATTATTGTCAGTCAAACTACAAAGTTAATGTTCCTTTTCCTTTATAGCCTTGGTTCAGTGAAACCTAAATAAAAAATAATTACACTTGATGTTTCGAAAACTTCAAAACTAAGTTCAGTTGCAGTATTGAAGACACGTTTTTCTGTCATGCATGTTTAGAATTGCCCATTCGATTTGCTTTTCCTTTTTGTAAAAAGTCTTATTGCATCCTACCAAAATTCTGATAATTTTCAGAAATTCTGCAAGACATTTCCTTGACTTCCATCAGATTATTTGGTATACAAGGAATCACTTATCAGGTGTGTAAATCTAAAATAAGAATTCAAGTCAGTGCAAGTTTCAATAATGATGTTTACTTCCATTTACTGCTATACTCAGCACATTTAATATGATGCTAGGTGCTGGCTTTGGAAGTACACAAGCTATGGTCTTTCCCTCTAAACAGTTCAAATAGTAAGTTGATATCTAAGATGCAAAAATTACTTTCCATTATTAATCTTGCTGGTATTGACCAAATTTGTGTTTTGTTCATTCCTTCAAGGATTGCAACCTGCTACTGAACAATGTAGGGGCATGGAGGAGGTGGTAATGTGATCAAGGTGTTTCACTATAACTTTGGATAAATAAGCTTCACCCTTGTCATATATATGATTATAATGTTCATTTGACATTACAGCAGAAGCTGATATATATCACACCAAGGCACCACGACTACATAGCACATAATTATTTCCAGTTGAAAGATGTGACATACAGGGATTTATTTCTGAGAAGGGAATATTTTTTCCTTCTAACATATCTGCTTAGGAAAAATAGGCTAGAATTTGATTTGATTGTAAATATTTTTGATTTAACCAGTGGATTTAGCCAAGCTTCCAAGCATTCATTATTTAGAACTTTGACCACTTCAGATTCTGTTTAGCAGTTCTGAGAAAGGAAAAACAAAAATGGTACATTGTCTCTATCTCTTTAGATCACACTTATCTCTGTGATGATAACAGATAGAATTTCCTCTGAAAAATACCCACATGACTCAAAAAAAGTATTAATTCACCTAAGTATCACATGTTAAATATATAAACTCCCCCAAACATCAATTTTTTTATCCTTAAAAATATCCACCAACTTCTTTACTCAGATTAATGTAAGCAAGAACAAATAACTGTATTACACTTGCTGTATGATCTAAATTTATTTGGTGTGCAAACAAACACATATTTTATTGGAGAGGTTCTTTTTCCTTTCAAAATCAGAGGAAGTATTGCCATCCATTTCCCCTTCTAAGCTGGTGAAAATGTGATGTCATTACCACAGCATGAGTTTCTACTTTGGAAGCATTTGTATGTCCCTATATCTAGCTGCTGAAACTGAAACCAAACATTTCTTTCAGTATACCACACTATATGAGCTGTATTTGATCTAGCTCTGTTTAATAACACATCTTCTGCAGGATAATTAAATATAAGAAATTACAGGAATATAAGAAATGCACAGGAAAATTTTTGCTATATTTTGCAAGTTAATGAAGTGAACAAAGCTTCAGCAAGTGAAAGAAAACTTAGACCGAAACTAATTGTCAGGTAATGCCAAAAGCACCTGTGGTGGTGTTGAGGGTCAGTTCCTGGGGAACCAACCAGATTCCATCACATGATCAGTGTGATATCAATGTATATCCCCTCTTCGTGGCAGTACAAAGGGTCTCACTTTGTAGACCTCATGAAAAGATAATCTCCCACTCTCCTTTCCCCTGATATCTTCTAACTTTATTTCCCTGTGGTTTTATTCATGTTTCCCTCATTCCTTATTCAGTCTTAGCATCATTTAAGCCCCATACCCATGTAATTGCTGTGGGTGCGGGGTAGATCCATTTTGCACTCTGCTTACAGGCTTTCTATCTTCCTTTTTTCTGTTTACTGTTATTTGTTAATAAAATTTGTTAAAATTTTTCTTTACTATAATAACTTTCTCAGTTTTATTGTGTTTGAAGTTCCTGGGAAATTTAAACTACATAATTTCATTGATAAAACTTTGTTTTGGAAGGAAAGTCAAATATTGATGACCACTATTTGCTATATATTTTAAGATACAATTGCAAACATGAAAAAGAGCAATGCTTTTTTAAATATTAAATGATTCTTTGTAGAAGAATGATTCTGGCATCAAAACCTTTTATAACTTTAACTTTGGACTAACTATAAATGGCCACACTATGATTTTATTTCCTAAATGACGCTTTATAAATGTTAAACTCTTAAATCATTTAAAATTATTCTAACTATGGTAAAAATTCCTTTACTTTCCATTGAACGTAATGGTCTCTAGCAGCTGGTGACAGCTGATCTGTGCATGAGTCATACTGAGTGGAAGGCACAATTCATGTTAAAAATGAATTATGGAGGTAAGAACACTCTGGTGTTTCAAGAGTGAGCTGAATGGGCTTCAGGGTGACTTTTCCAGTCAAAGTTAGCTCTAAACACAGACAGCACATATGACAGACAGAAGGGCTTTTATTTGGGATGTTATGGTGAAAAAGTGAAGCATGACCTGAAGTTCAATTTTCAGTCGATTCAGCCAGTTCCTGGTAATAATGCTGATAAAAATCCACAAGCACACTTCAGAATCCCTGTTAAAAAAAATGACTGTGCTATAAAAATAAGAACTATTGCCTAGGAAGGAACAACTAAATTTTTAAAATACAGGTCAGTTTTCATGTAATTTGGTTTCAAAATGTTGGTGACTAGACTTGGCAACTTGTTAAATAGTATTTATAAATTATATAGATGCTATTATATAAAATTTGCATACACTACACATATAATTTGTAATGATATCTATAAATATAGATAACTACTATATTCAGAGAAAAACTCCATAACAACAGAAGAAAGGGAAAATACAATAATCGTTTTGACATTGCTATTGTAGAACAGTTTTTCTACCAGATTTGTAGAAAAGTCTGTAAGGTACAAGAGAATATGTATTGTTAAGACACGCGACAGGGAGAATGAAGTGTTCACCCAGGCTTACTACACGGTTGCCAAGAACTCATGAAAGTATCTTGCATAAATAACTAAAGAAATATATCATCCTTGTTCTTTCTCATTTACCACTGTTCATAAAATAAGACACATTTCTCAGCCTCAACATGTTGTTAGCCTTGATCAAATAGCCTAGTAGAAGGATATGTCAGCTTTTGGATGCTCTATTTCACTCTACTGCATGTTGTGAGCCATTGATGAATGTCAGGTAACCCTAGTAAAACAGACCTGTGTTCTGTACACTGATTGCATGACTAAAGTGTTTAAGATGAAAAAAATAGTGAAATTACTTGATGAATAGAAAATATTATATATTTTTCCTCTGGATAAAATACCCTGGAGATTGTCCTGGAAAATGACTGTGTATTCTGATGACCATAAAATCACGTATTTCACCCATATGTATGACTCATAACTAATGAAGGACAAAATCTGATAGTTAGGAGGGAAGTGAAGTTGTCTTATCATTCTTAATGCTTTTTCCTCTTTATGAGGATCCAGGCTGAAAAAAAGGCATTCCCATAATGAATGGGAATGAAAGAAAAAAAACAAGCAGAAAACTATTAATGTTGCTCTCCATCTAATCAAATATCCACAAGTGATCACATCAAAATTGTGGTTGGCATTTAAAACAAGCAAAAGAAGATGCTACTTTATTCATTCACTTATGTTTTAGGACTCCTTGCTACAAGAAGTAAATAATACACAAGGCACAAAGAAAACCAACAAACCCTGATGAATAAACATAGGAGTTTATAAGATCACTGAAACTGAACTGGGAAGTTGTTGAAATAGCAATGGCAGGTTGCTGGGAGAGGACTCTTCCATGTACAGCAGTGTCCTGCTGACTCTGATCCATCCCTCTTCCACAGACATCCTCTCCTACCGTACAGGTGGCATCCTGGAGATGGTGGTCTGTCAATATTGCTTGCAATAACTGTTCATTTTAAGCTCCAGCAGAGTTAGCTTTAATCAAGATTCAGCCTTGCCTCTTTCATCTATTCTCCAAATGCCTATATAATTCCATTTCTTCATTAATTCCAAATTGAGGGCCTGATTTCAAAATTGAACAAATGTTCTAGACTATTAAGGTGACACAAGACTGTTGATCTTATGTCACTACTTCTCACAGCACTTTTACATTCCAGTATTTTTATATTTATATAGAACTGTCCATAACACAAATTAAACCATGTGGGCATTTTGCTAAATGAAAAACAAATTCACTATGACAATTCAAAAACACAATATAATGTGATTTCCTCCTCCCCAACTGAGAATGATAGAACACATCCCCTGTCATCCTATTATTTCATTATGTGCAATGTTCACATAGATAAAATTCTGAGTTACTATGCTGAGTTTAGCAAACATCTTCCCATTTCTGTAGGTGTTGTGCTGAGAGGCACTAGCCCTCTAGCAGTTCTTTTAATTTTTTACAGAGAAATTTGGCTCGTGCAAGGTATAGATTTATTGTTTTCTTCATCTCCAGAGAAAACCACAAATTGTTAAAGAGATCGGTGATAATACATAGAAAAATGCATGTTAAGTTCCATACTTACAGAAATGAAAAACTAAAACAAAAACATCTGAAAGATATTTTTACTCTCTGTCTCATTCACTGTGCTTCTACTATTTTTCAGCACCCCTCATATTCTTCCACTAAGAATATTTTCAGCACCCTGAGACTGTATTGGTAAGAATCAGGAGCATGTCAGGAGAAATGATTTTGTGGTGGAAATCTGTTATAAACCACTCAATCAGAAAAAAAGAAGCAGATGAAATTTTTTGTAAACAATTCAAAGAGGTTTCAAAATCTCTTGTGCTCATGGGGAACTTCAATTTTCCTTGTGTCTGCTGGACATCCCTAACCCAGTCCTTGTCAACCAAGGCAGGGTTCTCTTTTGCCCTGACTTCCTCCGGAGCCTCAGCAGTCTGGACTTTGATACCAGGACAGCTCCCAGAAGTATAGATGGGGGCAAAGAAAGTGTTCATTATGTCCGCTTTCTCTGTATCCTCTGTCTTCACGGCACCCAGCTCATTCAACAGGGGTCCCACATTGCCTCTAGGTTTAGTTTTACCTGAAATGAATTTGAAGAAGCCTTTTCACCTCAGTCTCTGATGGAACTTCCTAAGCACATATTTCCTATCTTCTTGTCATCAAGCATCATGCAGGCAACTGAGTTTCAAAGCCGGAATCATGCACAAAAGAATGTTAACACTTGAAGATCACATTGGTATGTGGCATCCATACATATGTGTGTTTCAGAGGAATACTTTAGTTCAAAGCTGTAAGCAGATAATTTGTATTAAAAAGGATTTCAATGACCCAAGACAATCCTCTTCTTCCCATATGGATAGGCCTCCCCATATGCATGCAGAATTTGAGTGGTAAATGAATGGAATTTATTTCCTTTACCTGGAACTTTTACTCAAAAATCTTGGGATTGAGCTAGGGTTTATAAAATAAGGCATTACTTTTTCCAGTTAGCCAGTCAGTTCCTAGCAAATGTTCAAGGAAATTGCTGCTTATAGTGACAACAAAAGAGAGGGTTTTTTTCAGGGTCAGAGTCATGAGTTAATTTTTGGATACTTGATAGACACATGATAGACAGCTTGTGATGCAATCGTATTCCCTTCCCTGACATATAAGCAAGCGTGTGCATTATGCTGCAGAGTATGCTGGTGAGCTTCCATTCTCTCAGTTGATGGCATCACTCACAGTATGTGGAACTGAGTGAAAAGCTTATTCTGCTTTTATTTTTGCACTATAAATCCTTCTTTTTTCCCTTGTATTTGTTTTTTCTCTTGTCCTCTCCTCTCTTATTTCTACTCAACCTCTAATTGAGGCTGCTGCCTGCTGAGGTCACTTCTTGTTTCCCTCTTCCCTTGGTCACTATGGGGGATAGAAATCAAACCTATTTAAATTGAATTTTTACTATAAAATTGAAACTGTCTTTTTGCTTCATGGCTTTCTTTTTCTTTCTTCAGTTAGACTGAAATCCCTCTTCTAATCTGCATGGTTTCTTAGATTCATAATTTTGATGAATGTAAGTCCTCTCATCAAGTCAATTGTTAATATGAGATTAATATGGCAGAATGGTTGGTTTCCCCTTCATGTGCTCACACACAAGAGAGAGTCTGGTATACCTATGTTGGGTTTAGTTCATTTAAATTAGCATTATTAAATAAGAAATTTTTATATTTAATTAATATAGTTTCAAGTTCTGCTTCACAACTGTAAATATAGTTCTTAGTAGGTTTAGCAGGCAGTTTAGTTACTTGTCTTTGCACATAATTTTCCCATGATTAATGAGTTGTTACCACACATCATTAAAGACAAATGATGGAATAAAGTAACTTGTACATTTTAGACATTTGTATTCTAGATATTTCTATATTTTAACAAATTGTAATTATGAGCAGGCCTGTATAAATCTTAATGTCAAACATATAAGTAAATAATGGACTTCAAACCTTTTTAGATATTTAAAGAGCTTTTCTGAAATGTAAATATGCCTATACATAGCAATATATAGATGTAATGGTTTAGCAAGAGGGTCTAAATCAGTTTGAGTTGGTGCCTGTAATTCTAGCACAACAACCAGCTCTCACCAAGAGTTCAACAGGCAAGGAAGCAACTTTGCCAGAAAGACAACAGTTTATTGAATCCATCATCAAGAAGAAAAGGAAAAATCCTCAAAATAAGTAAAAGAACCAAAAAGGTAAAACAGAAACTGTATCAAAATGCCTTCATACACAATCTGAGAGAAATAGGAGACAGCTAACACATCAGGTTTTGGCCTTAAATGAGAGGTCTGGGATAAGAGAGTGTACACACTCATAACCAACAGCCACCAACATCCCACTTTCCAAAAGAGGAAGGGGGAGTGGCATGACAAGAAAACAGCAGAAAATGTACATTTGGTGCTTGTGGAAAAGGAGAGGCTTCTCTCAGTCTCTCTCAGTGGCAGAGTATACAGCATCTTTACCAACCCAGTGGAGAAAAGGCAGCATGGCACCGGTTACATGGAGCCACCCCTGTTATGGGAATAGGCTTTTTGGAATCTCATCCAAGAGCTTTCTGCAGGCCTTATGCAGAGCCTTTCTTTCTTCTCCCTTGTGGTCAGGCACCAAGCGAGGTAAAGGTTTAAGAGCTCACCTCTGTCTGGCATCTTCAAAGGCATTTGCTATAGAAGCAGCTATGTGGAGGAGCTGCCCTTACTCTAGTCCACTGCCAAGGACAGGAATGAGCTGGTGGGGCTTTTTTGTATCTGAGCCCTCAGTAAAAGAGGGGAGGGCTGNNNNATGTCACAGCTGAGAATGATGATGATGGTGGCTAGATCAGAAGGAAGAAGGGAAGAGAAGGAAGTACCTTCCCTTTAGGACTCTGTCCACCAATCACCTGTAGAGTCCAGACACTGACACAGGAGGTCAGCTAGGAAAAGCTGCCTCTGGCTTCAAAATACAATGCTTTTTTGGCAAAAAACCACCACAACTAATATATGAAAAATTGGTAATTTTCAAACCAGAACAATAGATTATTCTTTTGCAGCAGAATACTGTATTTTAAAAGCATTAATAGCAGCATTACACTAGAAAACAATGATAAGATTAAAACTTTGGAGTAAGTACTAGCTATAATAAGAGACCAAATCACCTTCTCACCATGGAATGCTTGAGTCTTATTATTAACCAAAGGAATTCTTTCAGATCAAGGACATAGGCATTTGAGACCATTGTTCATAGAGACTTATGGAATTAAATTACATAAATATCTAAATACAACCTGGTAGATACTGCAGTTCTACAGGGTGTTCCAAATGTTATGAAAAATTAAGAGACAAAACCAAAAATATTATTTTGATCTCTGTAATAATGTCACAAATTAAACTTATTCATTATAAGGAACTGAAATAATACCATTTTCTCTTAAAATTACTTTTGTGGAAAAATTATCTCTCATTAAAATACTAAGAGTTTATCATGATAAAATACATATTTACCATTCCTGTATTCCTGTAGTGCACTATTTATAACCATGTTAATATAATTTCACAAACAATAAAAAAGAAATCATTATTTACTGGAAATGCTCTGCTCCACTCTGAATCAGCTTTAGGGTCAAATTAACACATTGTCTTTTCCAGACTTTTGTAATGAAACTCAGTTATGTGAATCCAAACAGTTAAGCAACTAATTATGTATGAAATAATAAATCATGACACTTGGACCTTAAGAAATTTGGGACCTATTATGAAAGTCCTCAGAGAGCTTTTTCAGCTTTCTTTCCTACTACTGTACTAGAAGAATGGCCAGTCTGTAGAAACTGTGAGAATTGCATTATTCAAAGAGCACAGATAACATATTTGAGGTGGGCTTTTATCCACTCTTTTTCAACTTCTCTTTTGGCTTCCAGTATTATTTCCTTTCTTTACATCTACGTTGAATGAGTATGAACTAAAATATTTCAGGTGAAATCTTAGCAAAAACTGTGCTACTGCATTCAAGAAGGAATGCATGAAAATTACTTTTAAATGTCCTTGTACTGTAACACCTGAAATTCCATTACTTAGTGTGTCTGTAGAATTACTTTAGTCAAAACAACACAACAAATTGCTCATACTTTTTTCTTTCTGAAAGTTATTTATACCATGAAGAAAATGAACATACTTGATTTTGTTACAGATTTTTCACATTAAGTGTTTGATCCATATGTTCTTAAAAAAAACCACAAATAAGGCATGGACAGAATCCATTTTACTACTTCTTGCATTTCATTCCACTGTAAAGTACAGAAAGAATTTTATCATTTTATTGTAAATTAAAACTAAAACCTACAGTTCCAAAACATTTCTGAATTTAGTAAAACTCTTATTACAGCCAGCACAAATATAATTTAAATGATATCTAGAAATGGTTTCTCTAATCTAAATTTGTTTGAAAGATTGCATAAGTAAAGAATTTTGCTTTCCAATTAATTTAAGGAAATATATTTCCCTGAAACATGTTTCAAAACATTGATTATAATAAAGCTGTGGTTTAAATTGGCATATTTTTACATATGAATACAGAAATATGCACTATTATAGAATCAAAGAATCATAGGATATTAGGGATTGGAAGGGACCTTGAAAGTCCATCTAGTCCAGTTCCCCTGCCACAGCAGGATTCCCTAGATCAAGTAGCACAGGAACATGTCTAGGCAGGTTTTAAACATCTCCAGAGAAGGAGACTCCACAACTAGCCTGTCACCCTCACCATGAAGAAATTTCTTCTCAGAGTTAAATGGAAACTCTTATGTTCCAGGTTCCACCTGTTGCCCCTTCTCCTATCATTGGATGACAATGACAAGAGCCTGTCTCCTTGCTTCTGACACCTGCCCTTTCCATATTTGTAAGCAATAATGAGGCTACCCCTCAGTCTCCTTTTTTCCAAGCTAGAGAGACCAGGTCTCTCAGCCTTTCCTCATCAGGGAGATGCTCTACTCCATCATCTTTGTAGCTCTGTGCTGGACTCCCTCAAGCATTTCTATGTCCTCTGAAACTGAGAACTGGACACAATATTCCAGATGGGATCTCACCAGGACAGAGTATAGGGGGAGGAGAACATCCCTGGACCACTAACCACCCCTCTTCTAATCCACTCCAGGATGCCATTGGCCTTCTTGGCCACAAGGGCACATTACTGGCTCATGGTCATCCTGCTGTCCACCAGGAACCCAGGTCCCTTTCTTCTATGTGCTCTCCAGCAGTTCAGTCCCCAACCTATACTGGTACCTGTGATTGTTCTTACCCAGATGCAAGACTCTACACTGCTGTTGTTGAACTTCATTCAATTCCTCTCTGTGGAACATTCCAGACTGTTCAGGTCCAGCTGAATGGCAGCCCAGCTCTCTGGTGTGCCAGCCACTCCTCCCAGCTTTGTGTCATCAGCAACCTTGCTGACAGTGCACTCTAATCCCTCATCCAATTTATTAATGAATATATTGAATAGCAGTGGTCCCAGTACCAATCCCTGGGGGACCCCACTAGATACAGGACTCCAAGTGAACTCTGCCCCATTGATAGAAGCCCCTCTAGCTTCTATCCTGCAACCAGTACACAATCTATGTCACTATCTGATTTTCCAGACCACATTTTCTCAGTCTAGTTTGAGGATGTCGTGGGAGACTGTGTCAAATGCTTTACTGAAATGAAGATAGACCACATCCACTGCTTTGCCATCATCTATGCATCTGGTTATGTTCTTCATTAAAGGCTATCAAGTTGGTCAAGCATGATCTCCCTTTGGTGAAGCTGTGCTGACTGTCTCTAATGACTCTCCTGTCCTTGATCTGCCAAGAGACAGCACCAAGGATTAGTTGTTCCATCACCTTTCCAGGGATGGAGATGGGACTGACCAGTCAACAGAAAGGGCATCCTTCTTGCCCTTTTTGAAGATTGGAGTGACATTTGATATCCTCCAGTCCCTAGGCACCTCTCCTGTTCCCCACAATTTACCAAAGCTGATGGAGAGTGGTCTAGTAATGACTTTCCCTTAACACTCATGGGTGCATCTCATCAGGACCCATGTATTTATGCACATCCAGACAGCTTAATCCATCTCTAACCTAGTACTTGTCAACCAGTGCAAACTCCTGCTTTGTTCTGACTTTGTCTGGGGCCTCAACAGTCTGGCACTTATCGGGACAGCTGTATAGACATGGGCAAAGAAAGCAGTCAGTATCTCTGCCTTCTCCGTATCCTCTGTCACCCAGGCACCTGCTTCATTCAACAGGGGGGCCTACATTGCCTCTACTGTTAGTTTTATCAGCAACATGTTTGAAGAAGCCCATTCTGTTGTCCTTGACCTCTCTTGCAGGCCTTGGCTTTCCTGGTTGCATCTCTATCAGCACTACTGGTAAAAATTTCATGATTCTTCCATACTGATATATGGAAAGCACTGAGAAAAATATTCCCAAGATTATAATACTTTGATACCCAGGTTTGGCCTCATCAAGTTTAAGTGAGATATTTAATGTTCACCTGGTTGCTGTAAACACACTTTCGATTCAGTGGAGATAGACAACTGAAGAAGTGAAGATCCAGTTCCTGTTAAGGTAAGTGCCTATGAAAAATAACACACCTTTAATGGTGGCCTGGTTTTCATTTCTTGCTTTTTACATGAAAGAAGCCTGAAATGTTTTGTTTCAATAAGATATCCCACACTACTTGTACATATGTTTATGTTAACACAGTGCTTATAAAACCCAGTAAAATCAAATTTCATTTATCTTTCACACATCCTTTACAGTTGTACTCTATGAAATAAACCTTGTTTTCTGAATGACTGTCTAGTGAGACTGTTAGAAATAACTACTTATTAACTCTCCAAAGTAGCAAATAGTACTCTCATGGCTTTAGCCGGGCAATCACCCCGGGGGGTGCAGAGCCTGACCTTTTTAAGGGAAGCAAAACCTGAAGTTGTACCTAGACCTCACAATGCAGCCAGGGAGCAGAGCCCTGACACTGACCAATGGCGCCAGAGGGCAAAAAAAAACAACCAAAAAACCCCAAAACAAAAAAACATCAAAACAAAAAAAAAAACAATGGTAACAACGTGGCAGCAGAGGAAGACCAGGCTAATGTCACCACTGCATATGGATGTGGGAAGTCACACAGAGGCCCCCCAAACAAGATGAGGCTGTGCAGGTGTCAGGCTGCCAGGAATGTAACAATCTCTCGAGTTTTCCTGGCTGTGTAAGTTGCGAGCAGGTAGATAATCTGCTTCACTGTGTGGCACAGCGGCAAGATAAGGTTGCAGAGCTACAGGCAGAAGTAGAAAGGTTCAGGAGAATTGGAGAGGCTAAATCGGGGTAGAGCAGTGGAGCCAGTCTGCACAACAGNCGGGGTAGAGCAGTGGAGCCAGTCTGCACAACAGCCAAATAAGACCCAGAAACAAGGGGATCAAGTATTCTGCACCTCTCACAGGGAGGACAGAAGCCCAAGTAGAAGGGGTGAGTGGAGCCTAGTGAAGAGTCGTGGCAGAAGGCGAGCTCCACCCCTGTCTGTCTTGTCTTCTCAGTTGCAGCAGAGTAACAGATATGAGCCCCTGCTGTGTTGCAGTGAA
Organism: Upupa epops; assembly: GCA_013397515.1. Lineage (NCBI taxonomy): Eukaryota > Metazoa > Chordata > Aves > Bucerotiformes > Upupidae > Upupa > Upupa epops. The sequence goes on from VZRI01007531.1 coordinate 18,818, forward strand.
CATTACATGATCTGTTCGTTTTCCTCTGGGAGACCGTAGCTTGACCACTCACCAAGGTGTACACCAATATGATGAACAGCAAATGGCCTTTATTACCACGTGGCATACACTTATATACCCCATGCCTTTTGTGTATGCCCCTTTTTTACTGACATAGCAGAATAGAGGACCTATCGCATCACATCCCACAAGCCCACACGCGCATAATACAACATCTCAGCCCCCCATGCTCAAGAAAGCCTTGCCCCGTTACAACGCAAAAACGAATCCCTGATACCCAATCCCTGCTCACAACCCCTTGGGGGGATTGCTTCTTTGGCTTCGTTGTCTTCTCACCTCACTTAAGCCTATGTACTGGGCTGTTCCTCTTTTCCCATGCGTAACAGC
>VZRI01007532.1:0-12273 GCA_013397515.1 Upupa epops
TGTCCCCAAGGCTGTTCCCAACAGTCTTCTACCTGTTCAGACAGCTTTCTAAGCCAGTGTTCATCGCAGCATGAGATATATGGGAACAGCTCAGGTGTAGTTTGGGGACCAACCAAGAAGTAAAAGGAACACCAGCAATACATTAAAATTAAAGTCAGAAATAGATTAGTGATAGCTGAATAGCTGTCAGACAACTCTTAAATGCTTATTTGCATCTTAATGATGGTTAATTAAGGAATGAAAGATTGATAAACATGTTGAGAGAAACAGAAACTTGAAATTACTTTTGGAATATTATTTTTGCTTTTATACCTTTAATGTAAGCCAGAGTATCTGTGGTATTCTATTATTCTTAAAGTCATTGTGACACAAGGTAGTGAATAACAAGTGTCTTATATTACAATCTTAAATTTCAAAATAGGCACATAAATATACAGATATCTATTGAAATAGCTAAAAACCCTGCAGCTTCAATTTAAACCTCATTCTTGTGTTGTATATTTATAGAAATATTTGGGGCCTTTTGCAAAATTACACCATAAGAAAATTATTTTGGGAGAGAGAGGGATTTTCTGTAAGTTTGAATAAATACAAGCTAGAGATAATGCTTAATTTGCACCTTTAATGAAGCCAATAATTTGGTTGCATATTGTGTGGAATAACTTGTTGCCTTGAAAGTGCAGTAAACTAAGCATTTTTCATCTAGTGGGACAGCAGTCCAAGGAGCTAGGGTATGTATAAACATGATTGAACTGCTGAACTCGCAAGCCATGGTGTGTTCAGATATCTGATTTAAGATGCTTTCATTCTAAATTCCTTCCCAGGTTCACAAAGAGTGCACACATCTTTGTCATTGTGACAAAGCTGTTGTAGTGCAATATTCATTTTAAACTGTGCTTAGTGAATACAGTCTTCAGTACGAATTGCCTCAGCACAAGCTGCTCATGTTTATTGTAAACACACACACACATACAGTTGCATAGCACCAAAATATATCAATTTGTTATCTAAAAGCAAGTTTCAATGATTTTGAACATATAATTAATTTTTCCAAAAAATTGCAGAAATTGAAAAAAACAATAACTGTTTCATTACCTCTGAGATTCCTGTCAAATATCAGAGACCATAAATACTGAGATTTCATTTCAAAAAGCATAACTATGGTTTATTTGAGAGATTTAATTTCAAAAAGCATTAATATGCTTGTTTAAAAAATAGCAGAAATCCTGCTTACATGAGAGAGCCAAATTCATTGCACTCTATCTACTTGTGAAAAATATGTGTATACTTTTCCTGTAAAACTAGCAAAATTATGTAAGATCTTCAACACATGAAGTATGCCTTTACAAAGAAATTCTGAAAAATTTACAAATCCATGATCAGTTACTCTACGAGCTTACTGCAAAATAAAAATTTTTAAAGTTTCTGTGCCTATTTCTTCCTAACATCTACTTTGCTAAAGTTAGTTTTTGAGCCAGTAATATGACTAGCATTTCCAGAAATGGATGAAGTCTTTAAATGTTAGCTTATTAAAGTTTATTTTCTTTCAATTTATGTAATTGAGAACAGAATTTTTGCCAGCAAAATTAAACTTTTTTGACCATTTAAATAAGAATGTTCTGTACAGTCATCTGTATTTAATTTGTGTTGTGACAGAACTGTCCAAAAGTGAATGTTTCATTCTTCCCCTCTAAATTAATGCTATTAAGATTCACAGATAGAAGAAAATCCAGCCCTCCATGTCCTATGTAATTCACATCTGTAAGTGTAGCAATACATACCTAAATTCAGAAAGTGAATAATTATGTACATACATTTCAAGTTCTTAGGTGCACAAAAGGTTGGATTGTCAACATAATGAGAAAAAGCTCCAGTCTTGATAGTAGTGAGCAGATCTAAGTACAGAAAAACTGCCTTCAACAACTGGAGTGACTGGAGTTTAACATAGTAGATGTTCTGTCTTACCTAACCATGTGTGTCCTCTGTGCAGATCTAACTCAGAGATTTTTCCTATTTGGCTCAATGTCTTTCCCTGCAGAAAGCAGGAACTATTTGTTCAAAGAGAAAATGAAACATCAGAATCTAACTGCTGCTTAAGGTCTGCCTACCATAGAACAAAAAGGAAATCCTGACAGCTGATGGTGTCCATGGCCACTCATTCCTTGCATCAGGCAAGAACAGCAGCCATGCACCTCAGTCAAACTTAACCATAAGAAGCAGTAGCGAAGTGCTTTTGTGAGTGATATTAGGCAGAAATAGCAGAATATTTTGTGGCTTCTCTTGGGGCACAGGGAACCTCAACTCTAGCCCTAGCTCAAGTGCTGCTGATAATTATGTTTATATGTTTTTCTGAAATCACAGACCCATTAATTCCCCAACCCAGATATTACTCTATGTAGAGACTATAATTCAATTGACAATTTGACAATCAAGATAATAATCACTCACAAGTATATGTAGCCTTTGTGGATTTAATAAAAAAGTTCTGGGGATGTTAAACTATTTTTTCAGAATCCTTAGGTCAAAATTAATTGTGCAAAGAACAGTGTGGTAAAAATCCAAAGCTGGATTTTTCTATAATCATCAGAAACCAATAGAAGGTAATTAATTTATTTTATTTATTCTGGACAGAAGTGCTTGTTTTTGAAGGGTACAATGACTTCAACTTTCATAAGATAAAGTTGGATGAGGGGAATCCCACTCCAGGTAAGAACATAAGTGACAAACCAAACTTGATATGTTTTCAGATGTATAAGAAAGAAAGTGCAGTTAGAACACTGAGATTCAGTGAGAAACTGAGAAATAAATCCTCTGTACGATACTAAAATTTTTATTGCTATATAGGTTAGCACAGCATTAATCCTTTACTTCTTTTACAAGTTTCTCCCTGCAAAATGGCTAATTTAAAACATTCATGAATTTGAAGACTGTAACTCTAATCATTACTGCTATAGTTGGAAAAGTTTGGAAGTGTAAGGAATAATGAGCAAAAGAAATATGAAAACTCCTGGTACCCTTGCTGTCCACATGTTCTTTCTGGGAATTCATTCATTAGACAAGAAAAGTAAGGAAGCTCTTATATGTAGCTTAGAAAAGCAATTCTGTTTGGAAGCAGCCCAGCAGTCAGCAAGATGATGGGATGAGACTATCCAGGAAGGAAGATTAAAAGAGAAAAAGTGCATGAAATGTACAAACATCTGACAGACAACATCACTTTCAGTTTAATCAAAGAACACACAGCTGTGATTCATGGACCTCACAACTCAAACAATAAATATATATGCTGTTTTGAAGGAAAACTGGAAAGTGAGTCTGAAAACCATTGCTCAAAATATAAACTAAAAAACAAAGCAAGAAAAAAGAACAGTAAATGATAGTCTAATGTCATTGTAATATATAGAAAATCAGATGAGACTTTTTCCAAAAATAATATTTCTCAAACAAAGACTATGTAGTCTCTAAAAGAAAAGCAAGCCCTTTCTCTTAAACATGTTAAGAAAAATTGCTAGTGAAGCATCTTTCACATCTCAAGATTACTGCTGCATTTATAATGACAGTTTTCTTCAAAAGAAAATGATGGGTATTTCTCTCTCAAAAATAACCCAAAGAAGTAATAAATTATGGAGATATGCCGTGCATATATTCTTAGAGAAAAAATAAAGTTTATACTTGGTAATAATTAAAAAGCATTTAATGATGTGTGCATCATTGGTTTAAATGAGAATATTTGTGTCTGGGATAGCTCAAGTGAGCTATGTAAACAACGATATTTTGAGGTCACAAATAATGAAGAACAATCAAGGGAGAAAGATAATTACATTGAGTTCAAGCATGCTATTAAACAAAATAGTGATGATGAAATTGCTTTCTATAACAGCAGATGGAACATCAGCTATGTTCAGATCAAAAGGTTTAGAGGAAAAGTGATAGACTTGACACATGCTAACAGAGAAATGACTAAGAGAAAACTCTATTCAGGTCAAAGGCATTTAACACTGCAGATCATGCAACAAGATACAGCGTCTTCAATGACAGAATTTTACAAAATTAGGTGAGCTGTGTGAAATTAATTTTCAAAGAAAATATACTGATTCTTTCTTTCCCAGATATTGAGATAATTATATGATCAATAAACAAAGAACTTTGTGAACTTTTCGTGCTTCACTTTGCCAAGTTCATGGCTGACTAATTTCAGTCAAGCACTAAAATATCAAAAAGTTTCTTACATGCATGGCAAGTTGAAAGCATTTCCAAGTGCCTTTGCAAGTGAAGGAATTCAAAATGAGGTTTGGTGTGTAGATACAATAAATGAAAAAATAAATGCACAAATGACTCAGTATCATGACCTTAGAATGCTTGTAGTTACAGCATGAAAAGAATTTGAGAAATTAAGAAAAGTATAATAAAAACTTATTTCTTAAAGAGACAACTACATACTTGCAAGTTAATTAGCTTTGTATATTACAGTGTAATTAGAGAGACCACTGGAATTTGTATCATCACTATGACAGTAATAATATGTATTTTTGACTTTGAGAGTGAATTAACTGTTGCATGTGTATGCCAGTGTATTAAAAAAGGAAAATTTCATAAAGCAAATAGGAAACTGCTTGGAAGACTATAGCAAAAATATAAAAATGTGCATGTGAAGTAAAAGCTACAGATCTCTTTCAGTTGTCTGAGTCATCTACTTAGATCTACTCACAATATTTTTTGGAAATAAAACTTCTAATTTTTTGTGGGGCAAATCTAAATGACATGCATGAGAGGTATATTAACTTTCATAGTTCAACAGACTTTCAAAAGCAACAAGAGAAAGCAAGTACAACCAAATCTCCCAATAGAAATTTAGCTGCTGATGTCTATAAATTTGAACACTTCTCCATCTTACTGCTGAATAGAACTTAAATTTTATGCTAGTTGGTAAGTATTAGTAAAACAATGATGGTTAAACCAGACACTTAGGAGTCAAAACATCTGTCTGTGCACCCAGCTGGATACCTGATTTCTTCATTTGGGACAATTAAAAATATTGATTTAAAAAAAAATCTGTTAGAGTGAGAAGCTTTTCACCAAACACTTCTTCTGCAACTCCATATTTAAATAAAGAGGAACAGATTGTCTTTGAAATGCCTTCACTAAGTCAAAATAATTGGGGTTACTCACCTATAGAAAACAGATCCTTACTTAAAGACTAAAAATATCTTTAAAGTGCTGTCCTTAAGCAATTGGTATTTATAGTATCCTACCCTCTGTTGCCTTAGCATCCAGAACTATCTGTGAATTCATCTGTTCAGTACAACTTGAATTAATTGAGCTGAATTTGGAGGAGGAAGAACATTAAGAAAATTAAGAAAAAATGTGCCAATAAATATTTATTTAAACCTAATTCTCTCCTTTTTTTCCTAGCTCCTCCTGAAAGTTCTTTCAGTTTTGCTCTGTAATGTTAAATCAAATACAAACTAGGTATTCCAGCCAAAAGTTGTACATCTGCGTTAATAGCAAAATAATTATTCACAATTAGTGAGTCATGTTACCATATTACACTGAGCAACAAGAGGAGCAATGACTATTTATTATAATTATAATTATTAGTTTAAAAACACCATTCATGAGCATGATGCTTTTGTGGAATTGATATAGGGAAACTCCATGATCATGGAAAAAAAAATACAACCAAACAACTCTAAAATACTCTCCAGAAAAGACTGCATAGTAAAAACTACACAGACAATAATAGAATGGATATTGTCTTGGTTATAGAATGAGCTACAGAATCATAGAATGCTTAGGGTTGGAAAGGACCTTCAAAAAGGTGCAGTGGGCAGCTTCATCTCCAACTAGATCCAGTTTCTTAGAGCCCAGTCTAGCTTGACATTTAATGTTTCCATGTATGGGGCCTCAATTGCCTCTCTGGACAACATATTCCAGTGTTTTGACACCCTCAATGCAAAAGATTTCTTTCTTAGTTCTAGACTAAACTTATTATCTTCTAGTTTCAAACTATAGCTTCTTGTCCTGTCACAACAGCCCTTGTTAAGCAGACTGTCCCAATCTTTCTTGTAAGCCAGCTTTAAGGGCTGGAAAACTGAGCAGGCTGAACAACCCAAATTTTCTCAGCTTGTCCTTTTAGCAGAAGTGTTCCAGCCCTCTGATCATTTTTTATGCATCTGCTTCAACAGACCTCCTTGTGCTGAGAACTCAAGAACTGAACACAGTACTCCAGGAAAGGTCTCACCAGAGTGCAGTAGAGGAGCAGAAGAGTCACCTCCCCTGCCCTACTGGTCACCCTTCTTTTGATGCAGCCCAGGATATTGTTGGTCTTCTGAACTTTGGCTACACACTCAGTTTGTGTCCAACCTTTGATCTATCAATACCACCAAGTAGGAGGATCCTTTTCCCAGAGGATCCTGGGAGAGGAATTGGCAGGGCTCATTAATTGGGCTTTAAATTGGGTTTGAAAGGGGAAGGGGTTAAGTCTCCTGCTGTCTAGTGACAAACAGTGGGGTAGCTCACCAAAGGCATAGGGATTGAGAGCCAATGAGGGCCCTCTACTTGCCCTCTGGCAAGCCAGGGACGATGCACCAGCACATCCGAGGAAATCAAGGGGAATTGGCACAAGAGAACAGGGCCAGCCCAGCTGAAGTGCCTCTATGCAAATGCACAGAGCTTGGGCAACAAACAGGATGAAGTAAGGGCCACTGTGCTGCTGGGAGGTCATGCCCTAGTGTCTATTACTGAAACTTGGTGGGATGATTCCCACAACTGGAATGTAGGGATAGATGGGTACAAGTTCTTTAGGAGGAGAGGAGGAGGCATTTCCCAGAGTATTCATGACCATCTGGAATCAGTGGAGCTCCACCTAGGGAGTGATGATGAACTGGGAGTGCATGGGTTAATATTCAAGGGAAGAGAGGGGAAACTAATGTTACTGTAGGAGTCTGTTACAGGTCACCTGACCTGCTGAACCAAGCAGATGAGGCCCTTCACAGGCAAAGAGTAGCACCTTCCAGATCACAGGACCTGGTCCTCATGGGGGATTTCACACATCTTGATATCTGCTGGAGGGACAACACAGCAAGACATCACCAATCCAGGTAGTTCTTGGATTGCATAGGTAACTTCCTCCTCCAAATGGTAGAGGAACCAACAAGAAAAGGTGCTATACTGGAACTTGTTCCCACCAACAGGGAAGGGCTGGTAACCAGTGTGAGGCTCAGGGACAGGCTTGGCTGCCGTGATCATGAAGCAGTTGAATTTAAGATCCTCAGGGCAACCAGAAGGAAGTGTTCTAAACTTACAAACCTGGACTTTAGGCACACAGGCTTTGATTGCTTCAGGGACCTGTTGGCCAAAGTGCTGTGGCATGAATCCCTTGAGGAAAGAGGGGTCCAGGACAGCTGGTTAGTATTCAAGGAACACCTCCTCTGTGTCCAGCAGCAATGTATACCAACAAGAGAAAAGCAGGGAAGAATGCTAGGAGGCCCACCTGGCTGAGCAAGATGCTCCTGGACACGCTGTCACACAGAAAGAAACTCTACAAGGAGTGGAACGGAGGACAGCTAGAATGGGGTTATATAAGGAAGCTGCCCCAACAGCTAGAGATCTGGTTATAAAAGCCAAGGCACAGTTTGAATTGAACCTAGCCAGGGAGGTCAAAAGGAACACCAAGAATTTCTACAGGTATATTAATGGTAAAAAGAAGACTAGGGAAGGAGTGGACCCCTCAGAAATGAAACAGGTGATGTGGTCACAAGTGACATGGAAAAGGCTGAGGTTCTCAGTGACTTCTTTACCTCAGTCTTCACTGTAAAGGCCTTCAGCCACAGTCCTGGAGTCATGGAATATAACAGCAGGGACTGGAAGAAGAACCACCCATCATAAGTGAAGATGAGGTTCATGATCACCTGAAGAACCTGAAAGTGTTCAAGTCCATGGGACCTGTCAAGATACACTCATGGTTACTGAGAGAACTGGCAGATGAGGTGGCTAAACCCCTCTCTATTCTATTCCAAAAGTCTGGTGNTGACACCGTATGACAACATATTATGGTCTCCAAGCTAGTGAAACATGGGTTTGATGGGTGGACCAGTAGATGGGTAAAGGACTGACTTGATGTCCACACCCAAAGAGTGGCTGTCAATGGGTCCACGTCCAAGTGGAGGACAGTGACAAGTGGAGTCCCTTAGAGATCAGTCCTTGGATCAGTCTTGTTCAACATCTTTGTCGGCGACATGGACAGAGGCATTGAGGGCACCCTCAGCTAGTGTGCAGCAGACATGCCAGGGGGTAGGGATGCCATCCAGAGGGACCTGGACAAGCTGGAGAGGTGAGCACAAGCCAACCTCATGGGGTTTAACAAGACAAAGTGTAAGGTCCTGCATCTGGGGCGAGGAAATACTAAGCACAGATACAGGCTAGGTAGTGACTATCTGGAGAGTAGCCCTGAGGAGAATGACTTGGAGGTGCTTGTGGATGAAAAGCTCATCATGAGCCAGCAGTATGCACTTGCAGCCTAGAAGCCAAACCAGACCCTGGGCTGCATCAGGAGAATTGTGTGTGGCCAGCAGGTAAAAGAAGGTGATTCTTCCCCCACTTAGATGATGTGATGAGGAAGTTCTTCACTGTGAGTGTTATGAGAGAGATGGTTGGGGCTCCATCCCTGGAAGTGTTTAAGGTTGGGCTGGATGTGGCTCTGGCCAGCCTGCTCTAGGGTGGGGTGTCCCTGCCCATGGCAAGGGGGGTTGGAACTGTATGATCCTGTGGTCTCTTCCAACCCTGACTGATTCTGTGATTCTATAACTTCTTCCCAGTGAGAGTGATAGGGCACGGGAGAGGCTTCCTGGGGGGGTTGTGGAGTGTCCTTCTCTGGAGATGTTTGAAAGCCACCTGGACTTGGTCTGGGTGATCCTGTTTTGGCAGGGGGATTAGACTGAATGATCTGTCAAGGTTGCATCCAGACTGCAAAGTTCTGTTCTGTGATGTTCTGTGACTTGATCTAGGTGATCCTGCTGTGGCAGGGGGATTGGACTGGATGATCTTTCGAAGTTCCTTCCTATCCCTAGTGATTCTATGATTGTATGATTCTGTAAGTCCTTCTCTAAAGCACTGCTCCAAGGATTGCCTCAACCTAGCTGTAGGGTCTTGCACTTAAGCTTATTGAACCTCATGAGGTTTACAAAGGCCCACTTCTCAAGCGTGTCCAGTTCCCTCTGGATGGCATTCCATCTATTTGATGTGTCAACTGCAGTACTCAGCCTGATGTCACCTGCAAATTTTCTGAGGGTGCTCTTGATCCTATTGTCTATGTCATTCATTAAGACATTAAACACCACTGGTCTCAGTATGGTCTCCAGAAGGATACCTCTTGTCAAGAATCTCCATCTGGACATCAAACTACTAACCACTACGCTCTGGATGCAACTATCTAACCAATTGGTTACCCACCAAACAGTCCACCTGTCAAATACATATCTCTCCAACTTATAGAGAAGGATGTTGTGGGGGACCAAGTCAAAGACCATACAGTAGTCCAGACAGATTATGTCCATACCACTTCCCTTGTCCCTTTATGTAGTCATAGAAGGCCACTAGAGAGGTCAGGCTACTGACCATCACCTTCCGGTCCTCCATGTGCCTTCCCATATCTTCTAGGAGAATCCATTCCTTTATCTTCACAGACACAAGTATGAGGCTGACATGTCACTAGTTCCCAGGGTGTTGCTTCATACTACTTTTAAAAACAGATGAATGTTTACCTTTTTCCAATCACCAGGGACCTCACTTTGCTTTCAGGACTTTTCAAATGTAATGGAGAGTAGCTTGGATACTTCATTAGCCAATTTCCTCAGGACTCTGGGGTGCATCTTATTTAGTTGCATCAAATTATGTATGTTCAGGTAATATTGAACCTGATCTTCCTGTAGAGTAGGAGTGGTTTTGCCACCCTGATCCTCATTTTGCTGTCTGCCAACTTGGGCGTTGCAAGAAGTGAGGTTATCAGTGAAGACTGCGGCAAAAATTTATTGACTACTTCAGCCTTCTCCTAATCTGTTGTTACCAGTTGCCAGTCATTCTCATCAGAGGAGTATGCTTTGTTTAACCTTCCTTTTTCTGGTTGATATACCTGTTGGAGCCCTTATTATACTTTGTTTTCCTTGCCAGTTTATCTCCAGCCACACCATGACTTTCCTGACCTCCTCTCTACACAACCAGGCAGAATCCTTATACTCTTCCTATAGCTGTCTCACCTTTTACTTGACCAGCAGGTCTAGTATCAGACATGCCAGATTCCTGACTTCCTTGCCTGCTTTCTTACACCTAGGATTCAACAGCTCTTGCACTCTATGGAAAGCATCCTTAAAGATCTGCCAGCGATGCTCTGCAAACTTGTCCTTGAGGACCATTTCCCAGAGTGTTCTGTTTGCTAAATCCTTGAAGAGCTGGAAGTCTGCTTTCATAAAACTGCCCCTGGGCCACATTAGCCTCCCCAAAAGTTCCAGTACTTGCTTGGTAGGGCTCCAGTTAAAATTAGTGTGTTTGAATTGTGAAAATTTCTATGTTAAGAAAAACATTTCTTATAGCTTTTAACATATCTACTTCAATGGCAAAAAATGTACAACAGCTAGTGCAAAGTTAAGGCCCTAAAGAACATCTGACCTCAAAAACTTTTGTAATAAATTTCTCCACATTTTAATTGCAGAATTGAAATTTCAAGGAATACTTTATGAAATAAAGTATGTTTTAATACTGTATTTTTTAACTTCTAAATTAATCATATTCTGTATAGTTATGCATAAAAGTTTGCTCAATAAGTGGAAAATTAATCATATATTGTCAGAACTAGGTTTGAAATTCGATCTGTGATTGAAAATTGAATGGCAAGGAAACTCTTGCAAGAAAATTAATATCTAAGAATGCACTTTTCTTTAAGGTGTTACTCCATCATGATTTGTCTCTGTTTCTCCATCTCTTTCCTTTTACTTCTTCACCTAGCCCATAGCATTTTTCATTCACAGAGGCTACTCTCACATAGTAAGCACTTACGTTGTAAGTACATCTATCAAGGTCATCTAGTGATAGGACAAGCGGTAATGGGTGCAAGCTAGAACATAGGAAATTCATAAATATCAGAAGGAACTTCTTCACAGTGAGGGTAACAGAGCATTGGAACAGGCTACCCAAGGGGGTTATGGAGTCTTCTTCCCTGGAGACATTCAAGAGCTGCCTGGATCTGTTCCTGTGCAACTTGGTCTAGGTAATCCTGCTGTGGAGGGGGGTTTGGACTAGATGATTTTTCGAGATCCCTTCTGATCCCTAATGATTCTATGTAGAGATGCTTAGTGCTTTTGAAGCTTGAGAAAAGGAAACTGTTGTGCGAGAGTTACTATTTTCAATAAGTGATTTCTCAGACTGACAACATGTAGCTAAGCTATGATTTCAAAAAGAAATGGGATTATAGCAATGATAATCATTGCAGAGCCAAGAAGCCTTCAGGCTGGTTTGAGAGGTGACCTATGACTGAAAAAGCAGTCTTGGTTAGCTACATCAATAGTGCTATACACAGAATCTAGTACTAAGTCAGTATTGTATCTCAGAAGACACACATGCTGCTCATGGTGGGGCAGGTTACATTCTTCTGTCCACAGTGTTTTACCTTGAGTTTCTTCTGAGTCCTGTGACTCTACAATATAATAGTGGATTTTTGTTCAGTGCATAATATTTTTAAAGCATGAGATGAATTTTATACGTTATATACCTTGAGCTATACTTTGCTTGTAGAAGGGTTCAGAGACCTCTGGAAGAATATTAGAGAATTTTGTAATCAGGGAAGCAGCCATCTTGCCTACTAGCCACCAACAAGGTTGCTTCACTAAATTAAGATAGCATTAAGATAAAAATTAAACACTAATGAGCAGGAATTGTACTTCCATTTCCAAATACTCACATCTACACCCATACAGATCACATGGTAGTGTGGTGTAGTATTCAGATATTTTTAATAGTTCCTATGTTGTTTTCACTGTAGGTACTAGTGCCTGCCATTTCTTCAATGCACATTTCTGATGGTGTCTAAATCTTCCACAGTTCTTAATAGTCAACATTTTTCTGTTAGAAATGTTCTGGATAAAAGCAATTTATATTTCTAATATTAATATTAATTTTAATATTAAATTTAATTTTAATATTAATTTTTAATATCATTTAAAAAATTAATATTAAATATCAATTCAGTAAAATACTTGAAATCCTTACATTCACAGAATCACAGAA